>MU723431.1:15354-29783 GCA_026770625.1 Nicotiana glauca
GAAAATGTTTTCAAAAATATTTAAGCGAACCAAACATGGAAAAATTGGAAAACATTTTCCAGAAAATGTTTTCCTTCATACCAAACACACCCTAAGTGTCTTAATTCACACCAAAATCACCCCGGACCCGAACTGACTAACCTGGTAAATCAAAATACAGCTGAAGAACACAAAAGAAACAGAAAATACAGGAAAGGGGCTATAACTCTCGAAACGACCGGCCAGATCGTTACATTTTTTTCCTTAAAATAGTTTTGAGGCTCTTTTTTACGGTTAAACTTAGTTATATCATTTTGAAACGATTAAGATTGTTGGACTGTATTCCTTAAATAGCTTTTCAAAATAATGATCTTAAACCGCATCTTAACCACATATGTAAGCGAGATGATGGTAATGATGGATTGAGTGACATAAATTAAAGAACTTAAAGCAATGTAAAAAATAGATCCAACAAAGTCCCTCCAACCAGAAGTTAGTCACAAAGGAGCAGGAGTTGGGAAGCAAATATAGGAGAGTAAAGCAAGTAGCAGATCAGTTCTTAAGGCAAAAAAGCAAAGTGTTGTGGCTGAAGCAAGGAGATCAAAATACCAGATATATTCATAACTTTATGAAATCCATAAGAAATGCCAACAAAATATTTTCAGTGAAAGATTCTAAAGACACCATGGTCACTTCTGTGGAGGAAATAGCATGGGCACTTGTGGAGTATTACACCGAACTTCTAGGAACTACAAAAGAAGATAGGACTCGTGTTTGTAGCAATTTGATGAGGAAGGGACCAGTAGTAACAGAGGAATAAAGAGACATGTTAAATGAAGATTTTACTAAGAAGGAGATCAAACAGGCTCTCTGGTAAATTGATGGAGAAAAAGCCTCGGGTCCTGATGGATATGGTAGCAAAATTTTCAAAGACAGCTGGGACATCATAAAAACTGACCTTGAGGAGAGAGTATTTGAGTTCTTTAGATCAGGGAAGATGCTAAAGTCAATAAATAACACAGTTATTACAGTGATCCCTAAAAGTAGCCATGTAGAAGCAGTGGAGGATTATAGACCAATAACCTGTTGCAACACAGTATACAAGATCATCTCAAAAATGCTATGCAATAGACTTAAAACCATCATGCCGAGCATTATTTCTAAAAACCAAAGTGCCTTTGTAGCTGGTCGAACAATTATGCAGAATATATTGATATGTCAAGATCTTGTCAGACTATATAACAGGAAAGCAACGACTAGGAGTTGCTTGATAAAAATAGACCTCAAGAATGCATATGATTCCATAGAGTGGGAATTTGTAGAGGAAATGTTTTATGCTCTAAATTTCCCCATGAAGTTCATAAGGTGGATCATGGAATATATCTCAACTACCCAATATACTGTGGCAATTAATAGAGGGCTATATGGGAGCATAAGAGGAAAGAGAGGCTTGAGACAAGGGGATCCCATCTCCCCTTTATTGTTTTTCATATTCATGGAGTACTTTACAAGAATTATGAAGTTAATGGCTCAGCAGAAATGTTTTGGCTATCATACAAAATGTAGAAGCTTGTAGCTTAATCATTTATGCTTCACAGATGATGTGCTACTATTTTGCAAAGGTGAATACCAATCTATTATGTTGATGTTAAGGGGACTGCAAACATTCTCCAACTCGTCAGGGCTAACAACTAATGCAGGGAAATCAAACATATAGACTGTTAACATGGAGACTCAGGAGATAAAGAATTTATGTGAAATAACTGGATATAGTAGAGGCATCCTTCCTTTCAAATACTTAGGGGTCCCAATTTCATGGAAGAAGCTATCAAAAATGGATTGTCAAGTACTAGTGGATAAAATAATAAAAAGAATAAAGAGTTGGGGTTCAAAGCATTTGTCTTATGTTGGGAAAGTGTAAATGATTAATGTAGTGTTGATACATCACCACACGTACTGGGCATCGATCTTTCTACTTCCCAAAGCAGTGCTCAAAAGAATTACTTCAATCTGTTGGAATTATCTATGGGATGGCAAGGTGGAGACAAAGAGAAGATCATTAGTGGCCTGGGATCTTGTTTGTGGGCCAAGGCAAGAGGGAGGGATAGGAATAAAAGATTGTATAGTTTGGAATGAAGCTGCAATAGGGAAGTATGTTTGGGATATAGCAACAAAAGCTGGTTCTCTGTGGGTAAAATAAATCAATCATATATAGTAAAAAAACAACACTGATTGGTAGCTATATAGTGTACCCCAGGATAGTAGTTGGTGTTAGAAGAAAATTTTCCATATAAGAGACAAGCTTGCAGGGGGATATAACCAGGGAGGATGATAAATGCAAACATGTAGATATACAATCATGAAAGGGTACTCATGGCTTAGAGGAAATATAGATACTTGCCATTGGGGGAGATGGGTTTCGCATATGCAAAGTGTTCCAAAACATAGCTTTATTTCCTAGCTAATGATGCAAAGGAAGCTGCTAACCAAGGATAGGCTAGCTAATAGAGGGATCAGCTCAGATGGCCTATATGTATTATGTGAAAATGCCCTAGAATCAATAGAGCACACACTCTATGAGTGTCATTTCTCTAAGCTGTATATTAATGAAGTTCTTCAGTGGTTGAAGATAAGAATAACAAACTATGAAGGGCAGCATCTTTGGAAAAGAATTGGTAGGAAAATATGAAGCAAATTTAGTGTCACGACCCTAACCCCGAACCCAGTCGTGATGGCGCCTCTCGTGAAGACAAGGTCAGCCATTCCAACATAATACACCTCTTCAAGTAGTTAATTAACATAAGACAGTTTAAAACATGATTTAATAGCAGTAGTTCGTGGAATTAAATATAATGATAGAGTAAAAACCATCCCGACACAGCCCTAACCAGGGTGTCACAAGTCATGAGCAACTAATGAATACTGATACAAGTCTACTAAATATGAAATCCGATACAATAGTTTGAAGAACATGGAAATAATAAGATAAGGGACGCATGGGGGCTACGGACGCCAACAGCTACCTTGTAGCCTCCGAAACACCGCCTGGACTGGGAGGATCAACACTCAAGAGCGGAATCTGCTATGCCTGAATCTGCACACACGGTGCAGGGAGTAATATGAGTGCTCCGACCCAATGAGTAATAATTATAAATAAAGGCTGAAAGCAAGAAAACACGTAAAAGAACAAAGCATTCTATACCTAGCGGTAAAGTTACTTAAAGCAGTAGATCAGTAAAGAAATCAAGTAAACTCCCTTTTAACAAGTAAAACAGGTAATTTGGCAGGTAAATAACAAGCTGAAATCCACCCCTAGGGCACCGTATCAATCACTCAGAATAGTATCAGCCCCTCGGGCTCACTCTCAAGAACAATATCAGCCCCTCAGGCCCACTCTCAGATCATAATGGGTACCCGTGCTCATTGTAGGTGTGCAGACTCCGGAGGAGCCCCTTACGGCCCAAGCGCCATATCAAGCCACCTCGTGGCATCAACTCTTGGCTCTTGGCCTAACATCACACAAGCCACCTCGTGGCGTATAAATGTATCTCAGGCCCTCGGCCTCATATCACTCAGTGTATCCTCACATCTGTCCCTCGGCCGCACTCAGTCCGAAAATCATCATAAGCCCCTCGGGCATTAGTAAACAGTAGGCTCAGACCAAAACATCATTTAAAAATATTATTTAAGTCTCAAAACTGAGTAAAAGTGGCAGAGTTGTAAAACAGTGGAAAACAGTGTGACTGGGTTGAAGTAATAAGTCAAAATAGTGAGCAAATAGTTATAAAAATCCCCGAAGGGTTCAAATAGTTGGCCCGAAGACCAAAATATGACAATCAGCCCAAGTCATGATGTTAACAAATAAGTTTCAGTCAAATACGCGGTAAAATCATCAATCGGGATGGACCAAGTCACAATCCCCAATAGTAAATGACCCCACGCTAATCATCGAGCGCGTGCCTCACCTCAATATAGCACTACGATGTGCGATCCGGGGTTTCAAACCCTCAGAACATCATTTACAATCATTACTCACCTCGAACCGGCTAAAACTCTAGCGTGTGATGCCTTTGCCCCTAGAATCGGCCTCCACGCCCGCTAAATCTATCCAAAATCAGAAGGAACACATCACAATATGCTAAGGGAACAAAGCCCAAGCGAAAACAATCGAAAACTATAAAAAAATACCAAAATTAGCAAAACCCAAGCCCCGGGACCACTTCTCAAAACTCAAAAAATTTTACATTATCAGATTCCTCGTCCTCCCACGAGTTCATACATACCAAGAACACAAAAATCAGAGTTCAAATCACCCCTCAAATCCCCATGTAAAACCCTGTTAAACTCAAGCCCTAAACCTCCATTTTTAGTCCTTTAATTCCTTAAATTTCAGTCCCAATCCATGAAATATTACCATAGAAGTGTGTTTCAAGTCCAAAATCCTTACCTCAACGAAGTCTCTTTGATTTCTCTTTTCAAAATCACCCAAAGCTCTCAATTCGGAGTTCAAAAATGGTTAGACCCTTCAAAAATCGCGAAGTATGAAATATGTACCTTCTGCCCAGGTCTTTCCACATCTGCGGTCCAAAACCCGCTCTGTGGTACCGCATTTGCGGTCTACTATCCGCTTCAGCAGAATTCACTTAAGGGACCAGGTCCCGCTTCTGTGAAACACCCTCCGCATCTGCGGTTCCGCAGATGTGGCTAACCTGACCGCGTCTACGATTCCTGACCATTTCCTTCTCGACCACTTCTGTGGCCAAACCAATGCATATGCGGCGCCGCACCTACGGTCCCCAAACCGTAGGTGCAAAAACACCAGAACCAACAATGATTTTCTGAAACCTCTCAAGTCCCAAATCTTCCCGTTAACCATCCGAAATCACCCGGAGGCCCCCGGGACCTCAACTAAAAGAACAAACATAACCCAATACCTTGTTCAAACTAGTTCCAATCATCGAAACACTTTAAACAACATCAAATCTACCAAATCACATCGAATTTAAGCCTAAGTTTCTAAGATCTTCTGAAATACGCTTTCGATAAAAAACCCAACCAAATCACGTCCGAATAAAATGAAATTTTGCGCACACATCCCAAATGTCACAACGAAGTTGCAACAACTCTCAGAATTTCATTCCGACTCCCGGATCAGAATCTCACCTACCAACCAGAAATCACCAAAATATCAACTTTGCCAATTCAAGCCTAATTCTACTCCGGACCTCCAAAACCAATTCCGATCATATTTATAAGTCATAAATCACCTCCTGAAGCTAACCAAACCATCGAAACTCGCATCCGATCCCTCTAACATATAAGTCAACATCCGGTTGACTTTTCCAACTTAAACCTTCTTAAAAGAGACTAAGTGTCTCATTTCTTACCAAATCCACTTCAAATGCAAACTAATCAACTTAATCACATAAAACACGGATAACGAAGCATAAAGAAGCAGAAAGGGGAAACAGAGTGGTATCTCATAAGAGGACTGGCCGGGTTATCATATTCTCCCTAACTTAAACAAACGTTCGTCCTCGAACGAGTCAAGAAACATAGCTGAAGGCTCAAATAGGTGAGGATATCTGCTCCGCATCTCCCGCTCATTCTCCCAGGTAGCCTCCTCCACGGGCCGACCTCTCCAATGCACTTTCACTGAAGCTACATCCTTTGACCTCAACTTCCGAACCTGATGCTCAAAAATGGCTATTGGCTCTACGTCATAAGTCAAATCACCCTCCAACTGAACCGTACTGAAATCCAGGACATGGGACGGCTCTCCAATATACTTTTGGAGCATAGAAACATGGAAAATCGGATGCACACTCGACAAGCTGGGTGGCAAGGCAAGCTCATAAGCCACCTCCCCAATCCTCCGAAGTACCTCAAAAGGCCCAATGAACCGCGGAATCAACTTCCCTTTCTTTCCTATTCTCATAACAATCTTCATGCGCGGAACCTTCAACAGGACCTTCTCACTAACCATGTAGGACATATCTCGAACCTTCCTATCCGCATAATTCTTCTACCTCGACTACGCCGTACGAAGTCTCTCTTAAATTACCTTCACTTTCCCTAAAGCATTCTGAACCAAATCTGTCCCAATAGCCTAGCCTCACCGAGCTCGAACCAACCAACTAGAGATCTACACCGCCTCCCGTAAAAAGCCTTATATGGAGCCATCTGAATACTCAATTGGTAGTTGTTGTTGTAGGAAAACTCTGCAAGCGGTAGAAACCGATCCCATGACCCTCCGAAATCAATAACAAAGGCGCGTAGCATATCCTCCAATATCTGAATGGTGCGTTTGGACTGCCCGTCCATTTGAGAGTGAAAAGTTGTGCTCAACTGCACCTGAGTATCCAACTCTCGCTGAACAAACTTCCAAAACTGGGAAGTAAACTGAGTGCCCCGATCTGATATGATGGAAACTGGGACACCATGCAACCGAACAATCTCCCGAATATATATATATATATCTGCTAGCCGCTCGGAAGAATAAGTAGTACAGATAGGAGTGAAGTGCGCGGACTTGGTCAGCTTGTCTACAATCACCCAAATAGCATCGAACTTCTTCAAAGTCCATTGGAGTCCAGTAACATAGTCCATAGTGATCCTCTCCCACTTCCACTCGAGAATAACCATCTGCTGATGCAAGCCACCCAATCTCTGATGCTCATATTTCACCTGCTGACAATTGAGGCACCGAGCTACAAATCCCACTATATCTTTCTTCATTATCTGCCACCAGTAATGCTGCCTAAGATCTTGATACATCTTCATGGCACCCGGACGAATTGAATACCGCGAGCTATGGGCCTCATCCAAAATCAACTCTCTAAGCCCATCCACATTGGTGGGCACACAAATCTGGACATGCATCCTCAACACCCCATCATCACCGATGATCACATCTCTGGGATTATCATGCCGAACTCTGTCCCTAAGGACAAGCAAATATGGATCATCATACTGGCACTCTATGATGTGATCATACAAGAAAGACCGAAAAACCACACTAGCCAACACCCGACTGGGCTCCGAAATATCCAACCTCACGAACCGATTGGCCAAGGCCTGAACATTAACTGCAAGGGGTCTCTCCCCAACTGGAATATATGCCAAACTCCCCATACTAACTGTCTTTCGGCTCAAAGCATCGACTACTATATTGGCCTTTTCTGGATGATACAATATGGTGATATCATAATCCTTGAGCAGCTCCAACCATCTCCGCTGCCTCAAATTAAGAGCCTTTTTCTTGAACAAATGCTGAAGACTTCGATGATCAGTGAATACCTCACAAGATACGCTATAAAATAATGCCTCCAAATCTTCAATGCATGAACTATAGCAGCCAACTCCAAATCATGAACGGGTAGTTCTTCTCATGGGGCTTCAATTGACGAGAAGCAATACGCAATAACTCTAACCTCCTGCATCAATACAAAACCAATCCCAACTTTCGAAGCACCACAATACACGGTATATGAACCTGAAGTTGATGGAAAAACCAATACTGGAGTTATGGTCAAAGCTGTCTTGAGCTTCTGAAAGCTCTCCCCACACTTGTCCGGCCATACAAATAGAGCACCCTTATAAGTCAACTTGGTCAAGGGCGATGCGATAGATGAGAATACTTAAACAAACCGGTGATAATAGCCTGCCAACCCAAGAAAGCTACGAATCTCTATGGCTGAGGACGGTCTAGGCCAACTCTGAACTGCCTTTATCTTCTTTGGATCAACCTGAATGCCCTTGTTAGACACCACGTGCCCAAAGAAAGTCACTGAACCGAGCCAAAACTCACACTTGGAGAATTTTATATAAAGTTTCTCCTCCCTTAATCTCTGCAATACAACTCTCAAATTCTCCACGTGCTCCTCCTGACTATGCAAGTACATGAGAATATCATCAATGAATACTATAATGAATGAATCAAGATAAGGCTGGAACACGCTGTTCATCAGATGCGTGAACGTTGCTGGGGCATTGGTCAGCCCAAAAGACATAACCAGGAACTCATAGTGACCATATCTGGTCTTGAAGGCCGTCTTAAGAATATTTGAATCCCTGATCTTCAACTGGTGATAGCCCGAACAGAGATCAATCTTGGAGAACACTCTCGCTCCATGAAGCTGGTCAAATAAATCATCAATGCAAGGCAAATGATACTTGTTCTTAATTGTTACCTTGTTCAATTGCCTATAATCGATGCACATACTCATTGTGCCATCCTTCTTCTTCACAAATAGAATCGGCGCACCCCAAGGCGACACACTAGGCCGAATGAACCCCTTATCTAGGAGTTCCTGAAGTTGCTCCTTCAATTCTTTCAACTCTGTTGGTGCCATATGATACCGCAGAATAGAAATGGGCTGAGTGCCTGGCACCAGGTCAATACTAAAATCAATATCGCTGTCCGGTGGCATGCCTGGCAGGTCTGCAGGAAAAACATCGGGAAAATCCCTCACAACTGGAACAGAATCAATACTAGGAGTCTCAGCTCCAACATCCCTCACAAGTGTTAGATATGAAAGGAAACCCTTCCCAACTATACGCTGGGCTCTCAAGAAAGAGATCACTCTACTAGGAACATAATCAGTCACACCACGCCACTCGATCCGCGGTACACCCGGCATAGCTAAAGTGACTGTCTTAGCATGATAGTCTAGAATAGAACGACATGGAGATAACCAATACATACCCAAAATGACATTGAAATCCACCATACTCGGTAATAAAAGATCAACTCAGGTCTCCAGACCCCAAATAATCACCACACACAATCGGTACACATGGTGTACAATAATAGTATCGCCGACTGGGGTAGATACGTGAACAGGTAAAGCAAGAAACTCCTGGGGCATACCCAAATAATGAGAAAAGTATGAAGACACATAAGAAAAGGTGGAACCAGGATCAAATAATACATTGGCATCTCTGTGGCAGACTGAAACAATACCTGAAATGACACCATCGGAGGCAATAGCATCGGATCTGCCTGGAATAGCATAGAAACGAGCCTGGCCACCGCCTGATCGACCTTCCCCTCTAGGGTGACCCCTAGCTGCCTGACCTCCACCCCTAGCTGGCTGGGCGGGTGTTTAAGTAACTAGAGCAGAAGTCGAGGGCTGACCCCTCTGTTGGGACAAACTAGCAACACGATGAGGAAACTACCTCCACGCATGCCCAAACTCTCCACACCCAAAATAACTCCTAGGTGTTGGAGAAGGGGACTAAAAGGAACCCCTCGCACCAGAGTGACTAGCTGATGCACTCGGCATAGAAGAACCTTGAGCTGACGGGCATGAGATGAACTCTGTGCTCGGAGGGCACTGAGTAAAGGCTGGCCCTGCTGAGACCCATGATAACTACAACCTGAAGATACCCCGTGATACTCTGGACGGGATGACTGAGCAGGCCTAAAAGAACAACCTCTACCATGCTGGAACTGGCCCCTCGAAAGAGCACCACTGTAACTGCCGAATCCTCGAGGCCTCTTGGCCTCCCTCTCCTCTAAGTCCCGACGGTGAACCGTCTCAATCTCGCGAGCGATATCAACCACCTCCTCGAACGTAGCACCCAACACTCTTTCTGGTCATAAAAATGCGGAGATGGTAGTTAAGGCCATTATCAAATCTCATGATCCTCTCACGATCAGTCAAAACCATCCAAACAGCATGACGAGCCAACTCATAAAACCTCGACTCATACTGTGCCACAGTCATACCCCTCTGTCTCAACCACTCAAACTTTCTATGCAGCTCCTCTCTGCGGGACTACGGTACATACTTCTCCAAGAAGAGAGTGTAGAACTGCAGCCAAGTAAGCGGTGCTGCACCAACCAGCCTACGCCACTCATACACCTCCCACCAAGTGAAGGCAGCCCCAGAAAACTGAAAGGTAGTAAATGCCATACCACTAGACTCAAGAATCCTTGCTGTACGGGGCATCCGCTGACACTTATCCAGAAAAACCTAGGCATCCTCGCCCTTAGCACCACTGAATGACGGAGGTTAGAGTCTACCAAACCTCTCAAGGTGATGCTGCTCATCATCTGGCATAACTGGCACCATGAACTCCTAAGTTGGCGCAACCGGTTGGGCTGGAGGTACCTTCGATATCTGTAGTCCCTGCACCACCTGCTCAGGTGTGCGAGTAGCGGGGTTCTGATTACCTCCCCCGGCCTATAAAGTAGCTGCTACTGTGGTGGCTAAAACTGCCTGAGCCAGGCCAATGCAAACTTTCAAGATCTATGCCACGGCCTCCTGTAGACCCGGGATCACGATAGGCTCAGCTGGTGCCTGATCTGGTGCTGCTGGAGCGTGATCTTGCGCTGGGGCAGATGGTGGATCAACAGGTGCTACCCTCATTGCTCTGCCTTTGCCATGACCACGACCGTGTCCACGGTCTCTGGTGGCCTCAGCAGGTGGAACTGGTGGTCGTCCACCTCATCCGGTAGCTCGCGTCCTCACTATTTGTGAGAGAATAGAATAATAGAAGTTTAGTTCTCGGATCGACAAGTTTGTACGACAAGAATTTCAAGAATGTGAAGTTTTTCCTAGAAGGTTCTGCATCCTCTCAAGGATAAATACAAACGTCTCCGTATCGGTCCGCGGGACTCTACTAAACCCGCTCATGTCACGTGAGACCTATGTATCCTAGGATCTGATACCAACTTGTCACGACCCTAACCCCAAACCCGGTCGTGATGGTGTCTCTCGTGAAGACAAGGCCAGCCAGTCCAATATAATACACCTCTTCAAGCAGTTAATTAACATGAGACAGTTTAAAACATGATTAAATAGCAATAGTTCAAGGAATTAAAGATAATGATAGCGGAAAAACCATCCCGACACAGTCCTAACCGGGGTGTCACAAGTCATGAGCAACTAATGAATCCTGATACAAGTATACTAAATATGAAATTTGATACAATAGTTTGAAGAACATGGAAATAATAAGGTAAAGGAGACACAGGGGATGCGGACTCCAACAGCTACCTCGTAGTCTCCGAAACACCGCCTGGACTGGGAGGATCAGCACTCAGGAGTGGAATCTGCTATGCCTGAATTTGTACACACAGTGCATGGAGTAATGTGAGTGCTCCGACCCATTGAGTAATAATTATAAATAAAGGCTGAAAGCGAGAAAATACATAAAAGCACAAAGCATTCTATACCCAGCGGTTAAATTACTTAAAGGAGTAGATCAATGAAAAAATCAAGTAAACTCCCTTTTTAATACAGGTAATTTGGCAGGTAAATAACAAGTAGAAATATGCCCCTCGGGAATCGTATCAATCACTCAGAACAGTATCAACCCCTTGAGCTCACTCTCAAGAACAATATCAGCCCCTCGGCCTCACTCTCAGATCATAATAAGTACCAGCGCTCACCGTGGGTGTGCAGAATCCTGAGGGGCCTCTAACGGACCAAGCGCAATATCAAGCCACCTCGTGGAATCAACTGTCAGCTCTCGGCCTCACATCACTCAACCAACCTCGTAGTGTATAAATGTATCTCAGGCCCTCGGTCTTATCTCACTCAGTATATCCTCACATCTGGCCCTCGATCGCACTTAGTCCAAAAGTCATCATAAGCCCCTCGGGCATGGTCAACAGAAGTTCTTAGCCCAAAACATCATTTAAAAATATCATTTAAGTTTCAAAACTAAGTAAAAGTGGCTGAGTTGTAAAATAGTGGAAAACAGCATGACTAAGTTTAAGTAATAAGTCAAAACAGTGAGGAAATAGTGATAAAAATCCCCGAAGGGTTCAAATAGTTGACACGAAGCCCAAATATGGCAATCAGCCCAAGTCATGATGTTAACAAATAAGTTTCAGTCAAATACGTGGTAAAATCATCAATCGGGACGGACCAAGTCACAATTTCCAATAGTAAATGACCCTACGCTCATCATCAAGCTCGTGTCTCACCTTAATACAGCACTACGATGTGCAATCTAGGGTTTCAAACCCTCAGAATATTATTTACAATCATTACTCACCTCGAACCGGCTAAAACTCTAGCTCGCAATGCCTTTTCTCCTCGAATCGGCCTCCACGCGCATTGAATCTATCTAAAATCAGAACGAATACATCACAATATGCTAAGAGAATAAAGCCCAAGCAAAAAAAAATTTGAAAAATATCAAAAATCCTGAAATTAGCAAAATTCGAGCCCCAGGCCCACTTCTAGAAACTCAAAAATTTTCATATTATCAGATTCCTCGTCCTCCCATGAGTTCATACATAACAAGAACACAAAAATCGGAGTTCAAATCACCCCTCAAATCCCCATGTAAACCCTCTTAAACTCAAGCCCTAAACCTCCATTTTTAGTCCTTTAATTCCTTGAATTTCAGTCCCAATCCATGAAATATTACCATAAAAGTGTGTTTTAAGTCCAAAATCCTTACCTCAACGCAGTCTCTTTGATTTCTCTCTTCAAAATCGCCCAAAGCTCTCAATTCCGATTTTAAAAATGGTTAAACCCTTCAAAAATTGCGAAGTATGAACTATATATGATCACGCTCAACTGAGTCTCATATAAGATTATGCGGGCGTTGCAAATATAATCTGAGTATTATTGCCTAGAGTCGAACCACAGAGAATTAACCTAACAATTACCACTGTCAGATTTAATCAATTCACACAACCTGTTTTCCCAAACTTTCTGATTCACAATTGTTGATTTCCTAACAACTAATACTAAAAGTAATGAATAACTGAATATTAACCAAGCTTGATGTGTCAACAATATAAAGAAGGTCTAAGGCAATGGTTTCCCCCCGTTGGTCTTTTCCTCGGTTGAATATTTCTTATAATTATGATCTGGCTATCTCTAACAATCATGAACTCTCCATCTATCATAATTCTTTCTCATGTAATTATAATAATCTACTAGACGCACTTTCTCAAGCTACACTAGCTAATTTCGCAATACGGTTCACTTAGATTGCACCCAGGGTTTTGTTATCTCTAATCCAACCCCTAAACCCTCGGTTATGACTCTCGTCTATACTCTGGAAGTGATGTTGTTCAAACAATCACCTAAATATGCACTCTCTCTCAAGAAGATACACAATAAATAGAAACGGATAATTGAGGGCCCTTTCAACTATTCCACAATCAAAACATATATGAACAATTAGAGATTAACAACCAAATCTAATTATATTAATAAAACAACCAAGTAATTCCCAACGGGTTCCACCAAAACCTTAGATTAAGGTTTTTTAGCTACTCATGATAATGGGTAAATCAACTACTAAAAGATTCATAATCATGAATTGCAAGAAAATAAATAAGAAAAGAAATAAAGATGTTTTGGGTGATCTCTCATGATTGCTTTTCTGGCCAAAATACTCTCTAATAATGTTACATGCCTCCTTTGGGCGAGTTCTAGTATTTAAATAGGGTTTTGGGCTAAGAATTCCGGAATTTGCACTTCAATCCCTTAAGTTTCCGTCGCCTGCTGCGGTCCTACCGCGCCCACACTGGGACCGCGGCCAAAAGGCCTATCTGAATCTCCTTTGACAACTCACCGCGGTCCTACCGCGCCCACACTGGGACCGCGACAGTTCACCTTCAGGCCTCGTTTGTGTATTTCAATTGGTTCACTTGGTGACTTTGATGCGATTGGCTTCTTTTTCTTCCATAAATGATACAAAACCACTCCATATCCTTCTTCTAATGGTATGTAACCTGATAAACATGAAAAGCACTAATAAGAGCATTTTGCTATCACTTTTAGAATAAAAACTCTAAAAGAAAGTAGTTCTTTTGGGGCTTAATCATAGTTCAATTCACCTATTATCAGCAGCCCACACTTAAAGATTTGCTCGTCCTTGAGCAATTTAAACCACACTTCTATGCCTAATCGCTCAACGAATTACCCAATTTATATCACACCTGCCATTATGAAAGAATAACCTAAGAATGCAACTGCCATACCTCAGACGCAAACTCTAATGCCATGCCACACACAGACTCACTTCTAATTACTCTAATAGAGGTGAAACTTGATATTTCTTCCTGAGTCACATGCTCTCACATTATTAATTTGAGAGAAGTTCCACACATATAGAATCAAGCACAATGAACTTTAGATAGAAAGAATTTACTCACTCTCAGCAAAGAATATTCATATGCCACACAGATACACCATAAGCTTCCCTTAGAGTAATACTGTAGTAATCGAGTTCATTCAATCTTGGATCAATTAGGACTTTAATTGGTTGTAATGTAGGCTACGGGACGGGTATGATACATTTAGATATAAGAGTGACTATACCTCCCTAAGCACTTTAATACATACATTTTAACATTTAAACCCTATACTTATGTCAAACCAAATGCCACCTTCACATCAATTCACATTACCCCATACTTCTTTAAGCACTTACATCAAGAGCCACCATTTATCAAGGATTTTTTTTTTCAA
>MU723431.1:30854-41189 GCA_026770625.1 Nicotiana glauca
AACAACCGACTTTGACCCTCAAGAGACCCGTCGACAAGTGTCTATCATTGGGCCAAGTCAGTTATATATAGGGTGATACAACACTCGAGCTATAAAATTACAACATGCTTAACATGTACAACTCAACACATCACAACAACAAGTCTCCCACCCCACACTTATAATCATGGCATGTCCCCATGTCATACAAAAATGAAGAGCAGTAGGGTAAGAAGACTTCCCTGAGTATCACTCGGAGTCGGAGACCGTGCTGGGTTCCACATGACAAGCACTTCCCAATGCACGGAACCACGCCATCATACGGTTCTCAGACCTGGCATGGTGCTAAGACATAGCATCCATCCTCACATGCAGGCCATCCACCGAGGTTCGAAGGTCCTCGAGCTCCTCCTCCACTGAATGTAGCATAGACCAGGTGGATTGTGACCTAGAGAGTCCGGCTTCAGTGTGGGGATGCCGGGAAGATTCGGCTCCATCATATGACCTCCTGGAGGGTGCCATTGGTGTTGGGGCATCCTCCTCATCATCAATATCTATGGTTGAGGGCACATCTCTGCCCACGTTGATCCTAGAAGTTCTGAAGGGTATCTTTGCGGGCAATGTGCCATCAGTAGGCAGAGTGGGAATGCCCTTGAGCAGACACAATCGAGTCACCAATGAGGGGAAATAAAACCCCTTAGACTGCAGCGAGGATTGGAGGATCATTTCATCACCAATGAGCCGAGCCGCATCAAAGTCACTCTTGGTGACAAAGCACCATACCAGAAGAGCCCTTAGGTAGTTGACATCGGTGGAGTTGCTTGTAGGCAGGAAATGGTTGCAAATGATATTAAACAAGCACTTGGCCTCGTGAGTGAAGGACTTGGAGTGGAGGGTGATGTTCTCCTATATCCAAGTTGGTTGGCCATTCTGGCAGATTGCTTCAATCAAGGTATCCCAATTAACCCCATGAGCGTCGTGGTAATGATCAACATCACCTCTGAATTGGGGTAACTGCAAAACCTGCCGAATCTTAGGGATGGAAGCATCCACCACCTTGCCACGCACAATTACCTCCCGGCTAAAATGCTCCGAGCAATTTGCATATAATTCCCGGACTAGCATTGGATTCGCTGTTTCGGGCTCCTCAAACAAAAATTCCATTTCCCTCCGCCGTATTTCTTCATACATGGCTGGGCTTTCCATGCGGAGGGCAGCCCGATCCACAGCAATCTCCTGGACGAAGGTCTTTGTGGCTTTTGCATGGAATTCATCCTCTACCTCCGGAGACTGGAACCTAGTTTCATCATACGTAGGCCCCTGGGAAGTACTAGCCGAGCCTCTTTGCCTCTTTTGCACTATAATACCTGCAACAAGCCAGGGCAACTATCTAACATCCTAAACTGGGCCATGCGAATGGTTACTCAGACTTCACCACCCGCTGGCACTAAACAGTTATCATTGGCCAACAATGCCAAAACACCCAATTTCTAAGTGGCCCCAATTAGCCAACCCATACTACGATTACTTCACACCCACATCAACATGTTACGTTCTACCACAATACGACACCCAACCTTTCATCAATGAAATATTTCTACCACCACCACCACAACCAATTACAATGAGCACAAAGTGCTCCAAAAATTACAACAAATCCAAAATTTTCGTCCATATAGGCCCAACCACCACACTTTGCTCTAAAAATTATAGTTAGGTCTCAAAAACATTACAAATCCCTAACCCACAAGTGAAGCATCATAAAACCCAACATCTAAGCATCAATCATGGCTACAAGAATCAAATAAAAAGAGAAAACAAAGAAAAAGATATAATTTATACATTACAACAAAATCCAAGGTTAGGAAAATAATTTACACTAACTATTTGTAGAAACGAAAAGAGAATAGAAGAGAGATTACCTTGTAGGTGAGATGAGAGAGCTGAAGAAGTAGAAATTTGGTGAAGAATGGCGGTTGGGGCTTGGGGAGGAAGAAGAAGAGAGGGGAATTGGGGAGAGAATATGGAGAGAGGGGGTTTGGGTCGTGGGTTTAGTAGGGAATAAGGGGTTGGGTGTTGGGACAAGGTTAATTAAGGAGGGGGAAGAAATTAGAAGAAAAGGAAAATAAAATAAAATAAAAAAATTTCAGAAACTTACCTGGCTGGCCCGTCTATGTACCACTGCGGTCCTACCGCGGTCACGCTGGGACCGCGGTGGATCAGGTTCAGAGAGCCTGTTTCACTGCGGTCTCACCACGGCCTCACAACGGCTACGCTTGGACCGCTGTGGGAAAATTTCAGAGAGACTCTTTCACTGTGGTCCTACTGCGGCCACACTTGGACCGCGGTGAGAAAACTTCAGAGAGCCTCTTTCACCGCGGACACGCTTGGACCGCGGTGGAGGCATTTTTCTGGTACTTTTACTTTTTTTTTTATCTATACAATTTATACATTATACTTACAACAATTTGTGGGTTGCCTCCTATGCAGCGCCTGATTTAACGTTGCGGCACGACGCAAATAGTAGAGTTCCTACTCCTCGTTTTCGTATTGGGGTTCTTTGAAATGTGACACCACTGTATCCCCTTTTTGTCAGCTGATCCAAGGTAGAGTTTCAACCTTTGTCCATTGATGGAGAATTTGTTCGTCCCGTCTTTTGATTGAATCTCCACAGCTCTACTAGCAAACATTTGCACCACTCTGAATGGCTGACCATCGGGATTTCAACTTACCTGGAAACAATCTCAACCTTGAGTTGTACAATAACACCATATCACCGGGTTTGAAGTCTCTGTCTACAATATGCTTATCATGCATTTTCTTCATCCGTTCCTTGTAAAGCCTCGTGCTCTCAAAGGCTTGATACTGAAATTCCTCTAGCTCGTGCAGCTCTGTTAGTCGATTTTGCCCGGCTGCTTCGGGATCCATGTTTAATTGTTTCAATGCCCACCAAGCACGGTGTTCTAACTCCATAGGTAGATGACAGGCCTTTCCGAACACCAACTTGTATGGTGACATACCTATTGGCATTTTGAATGCAGGTCTGTAGGCCCAGAGTGCATCGTCCAGCTTCTTTGCCCAATCCGTTCGGGTTGCGTTCACAGTTTTCATTAATACACTCTTAATCTCCCTGTTGGACACTTCAACTTACCCACTAGACTGCGGATGGTAAGGCGTAGCTACTTTGTGGTGCACATCATATTTAGCAAGCAATTTCTCGAAGGCTCTATTGCAGAAGTGATTGCCTCCGTCACTGATGATCGCCCTTGGTATCCCAAACCTGGTGAATATGTGCTTCTTTAGGAATTCGACCACCACTCGTGCATCATTGGTGGGCAAGGCTGTAGCTTCCACCCATTTAGACACATAATTCACCGCTACAAGTATGTACTTATTATCGAATGAGCTGACAAAGGGACCCATGAAGTCCTCCCCCATACGTCAAACACCTCTAGTTCTTGAATTGGTTTCATTGGCATCTCATGGCGACAGGAAATGTTTCCCGTCCTTTGGCATTCATTGCAGCCCTTTACCCAGAGGTGTGCATCTCTAAATACAGTTGGCCGGAAGAATCCGGCCTCTAGCACCTTCGCAGCTGTTCTGACCCCTCCAAAATATCCTCCATATGCTGAAGTGTGACATACCTGCAAAATTGAAGATTGTTCTATCTCGGGGACGCACCTCCGGATAATGTTATCAACGCAAATTTAAAACAAATGAGGTTCATCCCAATAATACATGCGTCTATCACGGAAACACTTTTTCTTTTGGACAGAAGAAAGGTCATCAGGAACAGTAGCACAAGCCAGGTAGTTTGCAAAATATGCATACCATGGCACATCCTCAAGACTGGCTGTAAGCAGCTGCTCGTCTGGAAAGGTTTCTAGAATTTCTTCGACGTCGACTGATTTTTCAGCTCCTTCAAGTCATGAAAGATGATCAGCGACTTGATTTTCTATTCCCTTACGGTCACAGATTTCAAGGTCAAATTCTTGCAACAACATCACCCAACGAGTCAGGCGCGACTTAGACTCCTTTTTCTCAATGAGGTACCTGAGAGCTGCATGGTCAGTATACAATTACCTTGGAACCAATCAAATATGATCGGAACCTGCCAAAAGTAAACACGACTTCCAACATCTCCTTCTCCGTCAATGTGTAATTGCACTGTACACCGCTTAACGTTCTGCTTGCATAGTAAATTGGGTGCATCAGCTTGTCTTTTCTCTGCCCCAAGACTGCTCCTATAGCATAGTCGCTAACATCACACATGAGCTCAAATGGTTGCTCCCAGTCGGGCGCAACAATGATTGGTGCAGTGGTCAACTTCTTCTTCATTTCCTTAAATGCCAACTTGAGATGATCTGGGAGTGGTTTCAGCTCCAACTTGGGTGGTTCCTCTATTGATGGCTTGGCTGGAGGAGTGACCCTTTTTTCCAGCTCAAGGGACTCGAACTGAGGTTCCCTTGACCAAAATCCTCAGCCTTCCAATGCCATTACCCATTCAGCTAACCCCTCTCTATCCATTTTGTCTAATTTTGTCAGGCATGCCTCAAATGGGTCCCCCATAGTTAGGGCCCTATCATCCTTTTGCAGAATTACATCAACTGCTTCCACTAGAGATCAATTTGCATATTCGATGGGTCTCCTTATTGATTGTTGAACGTTGAATATGACTTCTTCATCATTCAATCTCATTTTAAGCTCCCCAGTTTCACAATCTATCAGTGCTTTCCCAGTGGCTAAAAATGGTCTCCCCAAAATAAGGGGTATCTCCTCATCCACCTGACAGTCCAGGATCACAAAGTCTGCAGGGAACACGAACTTCCCCACTTGCACCATCACATCATCAAGAATACCTGTAGGTCTTTTCATAGTGCGGTCAGCCAGCTGGAGTAGCATTGAAGTCGGCTTGGCCTTGTCGATGCCCAATTTGGTGTATATAGCCAACGACATCAAATTTATGTTGGCTCCCAAATCACATAATTCCGTTGCAAAGGCATAACTCCCAATGGTGCATGGAATAGTGAAGCTACCTAGATCGGACATATTTTGGGCTATCCGTTTTGCCACCACTGCGCTGCAGGTTTGTGTCAGAGTTACGGTGGATAGATCTTGAAAATCAAACTTCTTTGACATTCAATCTTTCATCATCTTGGCATAACCGGGCATCTCCCTCAAGGCATCCATCAATGGAATATTCAACTGGATTTGACGTAGCATCTCCATAAACTTTTTGTACTGGTTTGCCTTCTTTTGCTTGACCAATCTCTGAGGGAAGGCTGCAGGGATCACCCTTTGGGCACTACTTGCTGAGTTCTTTTTGCTAGGAGTATTTGACACAATAGGTGCCACCTGTTCTGCAACTTGCTCGGTCTCCTTTTCTTTGCCTTTACCCTCCTGAATCTGCTCAACTACTACTTCAGTGAGTTCCGCTGGCTGTTCTTCCTCTAATGGCACTGGAGTAGCTGGTGTAGTGTTCTTGCTGGCCTGTGCAATTTTCTGCTCTCGATCTAAATCTCTACCATTCCTTATACTGACTGCCATCAGTTGATTCGGGTTTTGCTCCTTGGGATTAACGTTTGTGTCTGCAGGTAAAGTTCCTGGAGGGCTGTTGTTCAATGCCATGGACAACTGACCCAGCTGTGTTTCAATATTCTTGATGGCTGAATCATGGACAGCCAATTTTTCCTACACTTTGTTATTTGTCCCAATAAGTTGTTGAAGCATACCTCTAATTTCCACCATGTTGTTGTCTTGCTGCTGAGGGGGTGGTTGATAAACCAATTGTTGCTGATTCTGTTGTGGATAACCCTGCGGTTTCTGATAAGGCACGGGCACTAATTGATTTTGAGGGTGCATACCCCCAGGTTGCTGTATATTAGGCCTGTACTGCTGATTTTGTGGCGATCTCCACTGTTGTGCTCCTTGTTTATGGCCCCCATAATTGTTGACATAGTTCATATCTTCCCGGACCCCTTGGTTTTCACCTTCTCCGCTCCACAAACAAACATAAGACTAATTAATACATGGTGTACATAATCCTCTATTTGTTATATCAACAATGTCCACCTGTTTTGTACCCATCTCATCAATCTTCTTTGTCAGTAAGCTCATCTAGGTTAGGAGTGTGGCCATGTTTTCTTCATGCGAATTATTGGGATCCAATCGAACGGAATGTATTATGGGTGCCAGTGTTGCACCTCTAGTCATCCACCCCGCATTTTGTGACATCTTGTCTAAGAGAATTTTGCACTCGGTAAATGTTTTGCTTAAGAACGCACCTCCAGCTAAAGCATCCATATTAGCCTTCAAGTTGTCAGTTAGACCCATGTAGGATCTATGGCTAAGCATCTGATCCGGAATTCCATGATGGGAACACTTCACTAGCATCCCTTTAAATCTCTCCCAAGTTTCCTGCAAGGACTCAGTGGCATGCTGCTTGTACTGCAATGTATCATCAATTTGCTGTGCAGTCTTCTTAGGTGGGTAGAACTTGTTCAAGAACTGCTTGACTAATTCCTCCCAAGTGGTGATAGAGTTGATCGAGAGTGAATTTAACCAAGTCTGAGCTTCCCCGGTTACTGAGAATGGGAATAGGAGCAACTTAATAGCTTCAGGAGTCACATTAGGCTCTTTTTGGGTCATGCAAATTGACAAAAAAAATTCAAGTGTTGTTGTGGGTCTTCAATGCTTGACCCGGAGAACAATCTCTTATTCTGCAGCAGATGCAGCATGTTGTTGGTGATTTGGAATGTCTCCGCTTGAATTGCAGGCACAGCTATGGCAGTGGCCAGATTGTCAGCTGTGGGTTGCGCCCAGTCATAAAGTGCAGCCTTTGGCACAAGAGGTGCCACTCCCCTGACTTCCAGGTCAACTTGTTCATTCCTGTTGTTTCCGTTGGCGTTGTTCACATCACTCATATCAAATTCCGATTGATTCGTTGGTTGAGTTTGTTGAAGTCCTTTGTTGGCATGGTTGAATGCCCTGAATATTTTATCGGGGTCTGAGAGTCCTTCTATTAGTTCTCCAGTCCTCGAAGAATTTCTAGGCATACACCTGCTTCCCACAAGATTTCAACCGTTAGAATTTCAATGTAAAGATTGGTAAAGAGAAAACGGATTACACTTGAAATCTTGTATTTATTTCAATTGTAATTGATAACACCGTTAATTCTCCGGCAACGGCGCCAAAATTTGATCACGCTCAACTGAGTCTCACAAAAGACTATGCGGGCGTTGCAAATATAATATGAGTATTTTTTCCCAGAGTCGAACCACAGAGAATTAACCTACCAATTACCACTGTCAGATTTACTCAATTCACACAACCTATTTTCCCAAACTTTCTGATTCACAATTGTTGATTTCCTAACAACTAATACTGAAAGTAATGAATAACTGAATATTAACCAAGCTTGATGTGCCAACAATATAAAGAAGGTCTAAGGCAATGGTTTCCCCCTGTTGGTCTTTTCCTCGGTTGAATATTTCTTATAATTATGATCTGACTATCTCTAACAATCACGAACTCTCCATCTATCATAATTCTTTCTCAAGTAATTATAATAATCTACTAGACGCACTTTCTCAAGCTACACTAGCTAATTTCGCAATACGGTTCACTTAAATTGCACCCAGGGTTTCGTTATCTCTAATCCAATCCCTAAACCCTCGGTTATGACTCTCGTCTATACTCCGGGAGTAATGTTGTTCAAACAATCACCTAAATATACACACTCTCTCAAGAAGATACACAATAAATAGGAACGAATAATTGAGGGCCCTTTCAGCTATTCCACAATCAAAATATAGATGAACAATTAGAGATTAACAACCAAATCTAATTATATTAATAGAACAACCAAGTAATTCCCAACGGGTTCCACCAAAACCTTAGATTAAGGTTTTTTAGCTACTCATGCTAATGGGTAAATCAAATACTAAAAGATTCATAATCATGAATTGCAAGAAAATAAATAAGAAAAGAAATAAAGATGTTTTGGGTAATCTCTCACGATTTCTTTTCTTTCCAAAATACTCTCTAATAATGTTACATGCCTCTTTTGGGCGAGTTCTAGTATTTAAATAGGGTTTTGGGCTAAGAATTCCGGAATTTGCACTTCAGTCCCTTAAGTTTCCGTCACCTGCCGCGGTCCTACCGCGCCGACGCTGGGACCGCAGCCAAAAGGCATCTCTGAATCTCCTCTGACAGCTCACCTCGGTCCTACCGCACCCACGCTGGGACCGCGACAGTTCACCTTCAGGCCTCATTTGTGTATTTCAATTGGTTCACTTGGCGACTTTGATGAGATTGGCTTCTTTTTCTTCCATAAATGATACAAAACCACTCCATAGACTTCTTCTAATGTATGTAACCTGAAAAATATGAAAAGCACTAATAAGAGCATTTTGCTATCACTTTTACAATAAAAACTCTACAAGAAAGTGGTTCTTTTGGGGCTTAATCATAGTTCAATTCACCTATTATCGATATACCTTCTGCCCAGGTCTTTCTGCATCTGCAACCGCTTTTGCGGTACCACATTTGCGTTCTACTATTGCGAAATTCACTTAAGGGATCAGATCTCGCTTCTACAAAATACCATCCGCATCTGCGACTAACCTGACTGCTTCTGCGGTTCCTAACCATTTCCTCCTCTACCGCTTCTGCGGCCAAATCAACTCATATGCAGTGCCACACCTGTGGTCCGGGGACCGCAGGTGCGAAAACACTAGAAGCAGCAATGATTTTTTGAAATCTCTCAAGTCCCAAATCTTCCCGTTAACCATCCGGAATTACCCCGAGGCCCCGGGGACCTCAGCCAAATGTACAAACATAACCCAATGACTTATTCAAACTAGTTCCATTCATTGAAACACTTCAAACAACATTAAATCTACCAAATCACATCGAATTCAAGCCTAAGTTTCTAAGATCTTCCGAAATATGCTTTCGATCAAAAACCTAACCAAACCACGTCTGAATGAGCTGAAATTTTGCGCGCACATCCCAAATGTCACAACGAAGCTACATCAACTCTCAAAATTCTATTCCGACTCCCGGATCAAAATCTCATCTATCAACCGGACATCGCCAAAATATCAACTTTGCCAATTCAAGCCTAATTCTACTCTGGACATCCAAAATCAATTCCGATCACACTCCTAAGTCATAAATCACCTCCTGAAGCTAACTGAACTATCAGAACTCCCATCCGATCCCTCTAACACATAAGTCAATATTCGATTGACTTTCCAACTTAAACCTTCTTAAAAGAGACTAAGTGTCTCATTTCTTACCAATTCTACTTCGAACGCAAACTCATCAACTTAATCACATAAAATACGGATAACGAAGCATAAAGAAGCAGAAAGGGGAAAATAAAATGATATCTCATGAGACGACTAGCCGGGTCGTCACATTTAAAAGGGAGTTCTCCTATGATGTACTGGCTGCATTGAGCTACCACATATGGAAGGGGAGAAATGAAGCTTTATGGCAAAGTTCGGTGCCTAAGCCTAGCAAGTTATGTGACCAGATAAAAAGGAATGTAAAGTTCGTGTGATGGAGATAATAAACAAAAGGAAGCGGGACATGAATAAAAGATGGATAGAAGAAGTATATAGCTAAATAGAGGATAGAAATACTATATGTATAGTATAGGATACAAACAGACTTACTTGTGCTTATACGAGTAAGTACAAATTTATATATAGTCAAGTGTTAGAGATGTGTTGCTTTTCTTCATTGTACTTGTTCTGGTGATGACCAAAAAAATTTCATTCCACCAAAAAAAAAAAAATTTAATTAAATAACTTAAATCGAGTGTGTCATATTATTTACTTAAAGAAAGTTTCATAAGAAGAGAATTTTTCCATTTGAAGTTGTAGACAATAAAGCGTTATATATTATTTTGCATATATTTTAAGACCAAGCATGAGTGATTTTTCATCTAAATGGTTCCCGAATGTATGTGGAGCAAAAAATTTACCACTAAAGGTGTGTTAGGTATAAAGGAAAATATTTTCCTTGAAAAATATTTTTCAAAAAAATAAGTAGTAATTTTATTCATTTTTCGGTTGTTAACTTCTCAAGAGTATTAATAAATAATTTAGATATAATAAAGATGAAGCCATAAACTTTCAAACCAACAACCTTCTGAACCCACAAATTTCATAAACTTTCGAAACTGCAAAATTTCGAACCCGTAAACTTTATAATTTCTTTACCGTAAACTTCCAAACACATAAATCTTCGAACTCATAACTTTGGAGCTTGTAACATTTTGAACTTTTAAACCGATAAATAAAAAAATTAAAAGTGAAAAATATATTTAAAAAATAATTTTGTTTT
>MU723431.1:42706-53227 GCA_026770625.1 Nicotiana glauca
TTAAAAAAAAAAAAACCTTTTTTGGAGAGAGGAGGTGGGGTGGGTTGGTGAGAGTGGGAAAGGTTGAGAACGAGTTTTGGAAAATGTTTTCCCTACATTTGATAAGGAAAACATTTTCCTCGAATTGGAAGAAAAAGTTTTCCTTCGTACCAATCATCAGAGGCGGATCTAGGATTTCGATAACATGGGTGCACTACTAAAAAAGGAGGAAAACTAATTAAGTGTTGAACCAAGTGCACCATTCAACTTTTATGGAGCATGGGTGCCAATACATAATACTGGACAAATTTTAGAAAATACGTACATAAAATATCTAATTTGACGGACAGACCATGGGTGCACGTGCCCCGTATTGCAGGCTATAAATGCGCCCCTACCAATCACAACCTAAAATGCATATTTTTTAGAGGCTTCCAAAATTTTAAAAATAGGAATTATTTAAATATGTAAGTTGGCCGCTATATTGAAAGCTTAATCCTAATTTGTATTTTTGGTATAATCTTTGCAGTCATATGAGTAGTAGAAAAAGATGTTCTCATGAAAATTTCAAAAATGGAAGTCCATACCAAAGTCTCAACGCCCTTACAGGACTGGAAAATAAAATCTCTTTGATTTTAATGAATGAAAAAGAAGAAAAAGAAATTGAGGTTAATTAGGTTATGTTGATTAATGCAATATGGCGCATGATTAGAACTTAGAAGAATGATTTGCTTAACTAAAATTACAAAATGAGTGATTTTGCTACTAGAAGCGAACATAAATAAATGTTCTATTATTAAATATAATTGAATTTATAAATGCTTGATTATGCAACTTAATTGAAATTATTAGATTTAATGTATTCAAACAAATTAAATTAAATACTTTGTTATAATTAATTTTGTTTACCGCGTATCGCGTGGGTTCTAATATAAACAAATAGAAACTAAGTGTAAAATTATATTGATTAATCTTATGTCGAGATTATATTCAAAATCCAGGGTACCAAACGATGGCAACTCAGTAGTTAAAAGAAGGTCAGCAAATTTGTTTTTCTCCTCTTTCACATTTACGTACTGTACTGTAAAGTGCAGAGTGTTATTCTTTTTTCTCACACGGTGTAGCAGGTGAAACAGAATATAATTGTTCCCGACAATCCCATTTCTTTTTCTCTCTAATTTTCCCTTCATCCTCTAATTTTTCATTATTTTATTTTTGTTTTTGGTTGGTTTGAGTTTTTGGTCATCATAAGCAGGTGAAACCTAGCTGGCAAGAAGGAGAGTTAACCACAACGAACCATTCAACCACGCTTCCCCTGAAAGTCTTTCTTCTTTTTTGTGATTTTTTAAATTGCACTTTGATGTGAAATCTGTGTAATTTATTAATCCAACTTGCATGTAAAAAATATGAAACTTTATGGATATTCTAAAGTCAACAAAACTTTGGTTGGAATTTAGCAAGAGTATCTAAATTACTGAAAGGGTCGAGTTTAATTATACGTACTAGTAATCTGGCTTTTCTTGTAAATGAACACGTACTTAGAGTTAAGGGGAAAAGGCATTGGTAGAGACAGATAGCATCATAAATAAAAAACACACACATGATATTAAGTGAAAATACATCATCTTCCCTTGTTATTATATGAACGAGAACGTAAGCTGATTATAAAATTGTTAGTATTTGTCACGATCCCAAAGCTCCAACCTCGGGACCGTGATCACACCTAACATCCACTTGCTAGGCAAGCCAACATTAATAATGAAAAACTAATTTTTAGCAATTAATTAAAATAATGACAATAAATGAGAAATAAACTCCAAATCTAACAAAATGCGAATATAAACAACATGATACTAACTACTCTCAGAAATCCGAAGTAACGAGTACATGAGCAACTAGAAGTCTACGAACATGGTCTGAAATAAATACAACTGTTGGAAAAGAGATAAACAGTAAAGGTAGAAAATGGAAGGGCACTTCAAGGTATGTGAACACCAGCAGATCTACCTCGAGTCTCCATATAAAAGTGATCCGAGCCGACACGCCTTTAAGCACATGTCACGCTCGACCTCGGGGAGCGCGAGCAGCATTCAACCGAGATACTCCATTCAAGAAAGCCTATTCAATGTCTTCTACCCGAACTTACCCATGAATAAAGTGAAGGTGCATTTCCATTAATTAAGCAATAAGAAGGTCACATGAACAACACAAATTCATTACCATTAGTTAGTCCATTTATAAGTCTCAAAATACATTACACATTCATAGTTTGAAGTGGATCATGTGATACAAGTACAAAAATTCTAGTTTGGCTTTACCAACACAAATATACAACTCACACTATATCTACGGAACCTCTAACGGATACAAAAGAGTATTATGGTAGTGCAGGTAACAAAGCTCCGGCTATACCTCAAAACATTATACATAAGGAACAAAAGATACAAGACCCCGAAATAAAGTGGGGCTCACCATGTCAACTGAGAAAAAGGGTGTATCACTATCATCGATCGATGCCGCCTGCTATGGAACCACATGCATCTATTAAAGATGCAGCACTCCAGCAAAAGGGACATTAGTACATATGGAATAGTACTGGTATGTAAAAATAAACATCCTCTCAAAGGATCGATTAACAGTACAAGGAGAAACAACATAAGATCAATGATAGCCTCAAACAATATAAAAGCATCAAGTTAGGAGCATGGTAAGTTTTCAAGTAATTTTTACTATTTTAGGTTGGTAGATCTTTAGTACTGATAGACCTCCGTGATTCTAATATAGAGTCTGATCTCGGTCCGATCGGCTAAACCATATCACCCCAAGACATCTAATTATAACACCACTATGTGCGTGGCATGTCGTCAATCTCATCCCCCATCGGCCAAGTCGTCTCACCACGATGTCGTGTGGGTCGGCATCACTTTCCGCTAGAAATTATCTCATTCCATTTAGGGGAATAGTCTCAACACATCAATCTCATCCTATTTAAGGGTAATTATCGCATCACATCAATACAGGATTTTTACCCCTCAATCACTTCTACACCGGCACGTGTAGTTTTGGGGTTATGCTATTTCAATATACCCTTTCTCGGTGACTAAACGATGCTCCCAAAATATTTATTATAAAAATGATTTATAGCTCATTTCATAGTCTTTCACTCGTCTTTTCATATCTAGTGGCCACAAGTCTAATTTCGTTGTTGGTACATTAGTCGTATTTCATATTTCATACACACTCTTTTCACTTTCAGACATCATCATGGACTATCAACAACCAGGCATTTCTAGTCAAGACTTTAAGTGTACATATGAGCAATAAGAGCCTGAAGCACATTGAGTTTTCTTTCAAAATCCAGCATAATTAGTTGCAATTGAAACATCATTGAAATCATAATATTCCGACACATTGGTCATGTTTGAATACATTCCCGAAGGACAACACAATATGATAGGAGTATTTGACACACATTTTTAGTATACATCATTCAACACAAGCTTATTTAGAATAGCCAAATTTATAATGAATAAATCAAAACATGAGAAATAAGAGCTTGGCCCTTCATACTTGAAACTTACGAGAACACCAAGGGATTCGATTCTAGGAGAGAAGTTTAGCCAACATACCTTGCTTTGAGATTTCCTTAAATTACTACAATATTCCGAAAATCCTAGCAACTTCAATCTATTTAGATACAAAACAAAATTGAATCATAATTAGAAAGATATTCATGGGTTCAATTCATTTAACCATTTCATCAAATACTAGGTGGGCATATTCGACTATATGATCCTATGGTGATGTTCCTTCACCCCACAAGCAATCCCCACTTTGATAGGCCACCCATATATACTCCCCAACCTCCCTAAAACCCTCATTAGCACATGCATGCATTATTAACCAACTCTTATTCTTAAAACCTTTTCCCACATTACCTATTCCCATCTCAAATTTCGAAATCGAAGACTAGGGCTAGAATCTTACCTCCTTAGTAGACAATTTTGCAAGCTTTCTTAGTGAATTATCCAAGGCTTGAGCAAGGAATTCAAGTGTAAGGTATTGGAGCTCCTCCTTATCTCTCTAGTTCCTCCCATCTCTCATAAAATATTAGAATATCCCTTAAAAACGGTCCCTTAAGTCTATTTATCAAAATAGGGTTGGGTAAAACATTCCAAACTTAAGCCTGTAAAATCGAGAGTGCGGTCGGAGACCGGACCACAAAACTAGTATGCGACCTGCAAAGGGGACCGCAAAAATGGTCCCAGAACTGGGCTTGGCCTGGTCAAGTTTGTCGCCGTTATGCGGGCCGCAGAACAATTATGCGATCGGATAACGCGCTACAAAGTCTCCCTCTAGAATTCTCTTGCTAGATATGCGAAGGAATGTACAGCCCGCGAAATAATTATGTGGCCTCATAATCTACCGCAAAATTCTCTTCAAAATTTGGCTTGGGCCTTGTTGCATTCCGCGGCGAATCTGTGATTTGCAAAGTGATTTTGTGGCCGCGTAGCGGACTGCAGAAATGCCCTGCTCTGCAAAAATTTTCGTCCAACTCCCTGATGCACGGTACAACCCAAAATGTTTGTATCACATTTCTACAAACATCAAACACATAAGTCTACCCCAGAACCACGAAATCCCGGGTTCTAAGTGAAATTTTACAGGTCTTTATATCACCGCTGAGATGGATACCAGTATCTGCACAAGAAGTGCATAAGTGTAACATGAGTATAATCTACCTAATATACTTTGTAAGTGTTGAGTCTAACTTCGATGAGGTATTGATGAGTCTCCTATGTAAAACCCCAATATAAATATATATAAAATAACAAAATAACAAGAAGAATGATAAAATATTAACTGGGAGGGGATATGTGAAAGGGAAAAATATTATCAAAATGGCAAGAACTATATCCCAAAATAACATCTTTCAAATTAAGTAATAATATAACCAAGTAAATCACCAAAATCGAAAATTAGATAAAGCAATGATATGAAAATGAATGGCACGACATCAACCTTCGTGCTTTTACTCTCGTCCTCACCATGTAATATCATGAATATAATGGCACGGTTTTATCTTTCGTGATTTTACTCTCAAATATCTCAATATATGATAATGATTCAAATAAGGCACGGTAACATCCTTCGTGCTTCTATCTCTTCCTCACAAAGCAACAATACAAATATGAATAAGAAAAATCAAGGCGGGAAACAATTTCACTTCAAATACAGTGCCACAATATCAAACTCAACTTTCAAAATATACAACATCTTTGAAATAAATAATAAATATGAAACTAATAAAATAAAGAAGTGATAATCTAACCTAAGCATGAATAACATGATTAACAAAATAAATTAATATAAAGAAATACTTTTCACCCGCATGCTGTAACCCAATGATAACATATAGTTACTCGTCAACTCACACATACATTGTCCCCACACATAAAACACGTAGCAAATAGATCAATAAGTCATAATCTCTCAAGTCAAGGTTAACCACAATACTTACCTCACTCCGCAAAACAAAGCAATCAACCAACCACGACCTTGAATTTCGATCAAGCCTCCAAGCCAACCAAATCTACAAAATTATTGACCAAATGATTCAAAATAAACTCTAGAAACTACCCATTAATGAAAGAGGTTCAATTTTGATCATTTTTAAGTCAACAAAAGTCAACCCCGGTCCCACTTGATCAAATCCGAGGTTCAAACCAAAACCCTATTATCTATCCATCCCCGAGCCAGGTTATGTGAGGTATATCAAAATCCGACCCAAATTCGTTGTCTAAATCTCAATTTTACAAAAAATTCCTAATTTTTACCCAAAATCCCTAATTTCTACCATGGAAATCCTAATTTGATGTTGAAATCCCATGAAAAGTAATGGATAATTAAAAGAAAATGGATTAGAGTTGGTTACCAATGATTTTGGGGAGAAAATTCTCTTGAAAAATCGCCTCTAGGGTGTTTAGGATTGACAAATGGTGTAAAATGAGCTAAGTCCCAACTTTTACCCAACTGTAGATGTTGCAATTGCGATGTCTTATTTATGACCACCGCAAATGCGAGACACAAGTCGCAAATGCAAACTATGCATCAGAAGCCTAGAAGTTGCAATTGCGATAAAAAGTTTGCAATTGCGAAAAGACCCACTTTCGCAATTGTGGACACCACCTTTACAATGTAAAGATCGCCCAAAAGCACACTACGACTTAAGGATCGCCAATATAACCACTAACAGTTCACAAATGCGAACAAATTCCTCGCAATTGTGAGATTATCTCAGCAAGTACGAGCTATTGTTCCCAAAATCTAGGCTCATAATTGCGAGCCATACCTCGCAAATGCGAGATCTGCACTAGAGCTTGAATGACACCAGCTATCTTTGCACTATCCAAACTCATCTGAAACTTGTACGAAACTCACATGAGCCCTTCGAATTCCAAACCAAACATTCATATAAGTGCAATAACATCATGTGAACTCACTGGCATGATCAAAATACCAAAATAACACCTAGAACTACGAATCGGACAACAAAATACATACAATTTTTAAAGAAACTACAGAACTTCCAAAGTCACAAGCGAGCGTCCGAATGCTATCAAATTAACTTTGTTTGCACAAAATTTTGCAGACATGTTTTAAATAGTCAAATGAACCTATACCAAGTTTTGAAATCAAAATCTGAACCCGCTAGTAATAAAGTCAATCTACAGTCAAACCTGGGAAGTCTTTAAACCTTCAAGTTACTAGTTTTCAACAAATTAAGTTAGGGACTTTCGAATTCAATTCTGGGCATATGCCCAAGTCCCAATTTACAATACGGACCCACCAGGATCATTAAAAATACCGATATAGATCGTTTACATAAAATTTTGTCCGTAGTCAACTCAAGTCATTTTTAAAGCTAAAACTCATGTTTTCTTAAATTTTTCACATAAAATTTTTCGGAAAAAGACACGGACTACGCCCGAAAATAAAAAAGCACTAAATAGAACTAATCGAGGTCTCGGAACATGAAATTAAAGGCTAGAACTAAAAGTCATATATCGGGTCATCACAGTATTCTATATTCAAAAATAAATTCTACAAGGCAAAAAAAAAAAAAAAAAGCAAGAGAGACTGAAATACAAAAAATAAAAACAAAAATTTCAAGCCCACTGGTTTCACAGTGCGCCCTTAATGAACTTAATCCTCTCCTAGTATCCAATGTTCAGGATTATTTCCTCCCAAAATAAAACGGGTTACCCATACTGATGTAACGATACTTCAAGTGCCAATTGTATTCTTTCGTTCAATGAATACAACATGTATCAATTGTATTCTTTTTTCGCGCAGCGAATAAAATATATATCAACTGTAACCAAGGTGAAATATAAGGGTTTATACAAAGGGTACAACTTTTATCAATTGTGTGTGTGTATATATATATATATATATATATATATATATATATATATATATATATATATATATATATATATATATATATATATATATATATATATAGAGAGAGAGAGAGAGAGAGAGAGAGAATATCCTGTATTGATTGTATTTGTTTGCACATGGCGAATACAACTAAGGCGAAATACAAAAATATAGAAAAAGAAAATGTTCTTGTTGAAATTCAAACTCAAGACCTTCGCTAGCTAAGCAGGAGCTCTAGCCGAGCTATGGGAGCTTGTTGTTTGTATTCAAACACGCAATGAATACAACCTATATCAATTGTATTCATTAGTGCAACGAGTACAATATCTATCAATTGTAACTAAGGTAAAATACAAGGGTGTATACAAAGGATACAACTTGTATCAACTGTATACTGGGTACATGCGCTAGCTAACCAGACACTCTAACCGAGCTGTTAGAGCTTGTTGCTCTCTTGTTTCAATTCAAAATAATTAATCTCTTATTTCATGAATTTGTTATAAAATTCAAATATAGCTAGGAATAGTAAATTTGCTAAAAGTATAACTATGAATGGTAAATACGGTGTAAATATTTGATGTGTCCCACAATTTTCCCTAAATAGTTAAAATATTCACTTTTTCTGAATTTGAGAAAATGGCCGGGAGTAAAACATCTATTAAAGTAGGGATCATCTAGAGAACCACTCAGACCAGTTCTTAAAGTTTTAAGATTTTTGAAACCAAATCTGGAAAAAGGAGACAATAGTTTTGCCCTCAACTTGTACAGTTTGGTGAGTCTTCGTCGAAATTGTTGATAAAGATTCAATTATATACCATGAAAATGTGTAGGACAATCTCTACTTTTTGAAAGTATTTCTATGAAAAGTTTTATTTTTGATAAAAGTGCTTATCAAAATAGTCATTTCTTGAAAGATTGGACAAATAAAAACCGTCCTTGTTTAAAAGGAAAAAAGAAAAAGCTAAACAGTCCAAATCATGTTAAAGACGTCTTTGCTAAATCAATTCTGCTGGCTCTACTACTTATGGACCAATAATAGCTGTTGTTCGTAGGAAAATGAGCATCACAATTTTGTGATTCAAGCATGATGATTACATCGATTATTAGGTTTTAACTCTATGGTATTCGTGATAGTTCATCACATACGATGGAGTATGTGAGTTCGACTTCGACTCTCTGTCCAATTATTCTTCAATTTATTCTCTTTTTACAAGTATAACTCAACTTATCAGTACGACTTGATTATATTTTTTAATTTGGTTTAGGTGCATGTAGCGTTGTTTTATGCATAAATCAGAGTCAATTTTAGAGTTATACGAGCAAACTTACATTGTGGGATACCGTCATCTATATATGCAGTTTGTATCACTTCATGACAACAAGTGATGAGAAATTGCAAATAACAAAGTTTTCTTTTTTGTTTAATTCTCTACTAACTGAAATTCACTGACGTAATTAATTCAAATTCACGTCACATAAGATTTAATAAACGAGAAAGGACTTTCTACTATAAATTTTTTCTATTTCTAATCCCGAACCCGAGACCTCAAATTAATTAAGGGCGAAAGGATTCCATCCATCTCATCACATAACAAGCTCAACATTGCTTATTAGGTGCAAGGTTTCAATATTCACATCTTTTTCTCTCTACTTCCTTCTCCTTTCTCCAATTAATATGCCCATCTTCTCTTCAGGGCAAAAAAGTTAAAATAAGGGTAGGCAAAATTGAGACCGGATCAAATGATTTAGTTGGGTGTAAAAGTTGAGTACGTCAAGAGTAGTTGATGAAGAAGAAAATGTCTATGAGCATTTGATTTATTATCTAATCTAAACGTTATTATATTAATGTTTGATATGCCACTATCGACAATACGTAAGATCCTTTACACTGTCTGTTTTGGCTCGGCATAATGTCTCATTGAAGCTGCTAGGAATATTAGTTTGACTATTTTATTTAGTGATATGTTGTTAAAATACATCAATTAAAAAAAATTGAAGGGTTCCTGAAAATCTTCTTCTTGAAATTTGAAATATTATAGTATTATGTTACTTAAATTCAAACATGTGGCCTATATTTTATGTCGATTTGCTACTGCTCAGAACTAATTTCTCTTCTAGAAGAAGAATTAGCAAAACGAGACAAATTAATGCACATCACATGATGGCTCTTTGTTTTATTTATTACTACATATTAATCAAGTTATCATCTCTGTTTCGTGAAAAAAAAAAGTAATGCCAAAATATGTAACGACCCGACTGGTCGTTTCGCGTATTAGAATCCCATTCCCTTAAATAAAACTTTCTGCACCTGCTTTAGCTAATTTATGACTTGTGGGAACGGGTGGTTCGGAAGTTGGAAGAGTTTTGAGTAAGAAAATGTCCATTTGCTTCTTTAAGTTTTTCTAAAAAGATCAAGTTTGACTTCGGTCAACTTTCTTGGGAAACAGTCCCAGATTAGTAATTTGACGATCCCGGAGGGTCCGTGGAAAAATATGGGACCTGGGCATATGCCCGGAATTGAATTCTGAGGTCCCTAGCCTGAGTAATGATTTTTTATGTGAAATTGTTAAATTAAAGTTTTAAAGATTTAAATAAACTAAGTAATCATTGATTTCCTAGATATCGGGCTCAGATTTTGATTCGGAAACTTGGTACAAGTCCGAAATATTAGTTAAGACTTACCCGTAAAATTTGATGTCAATCTGAGTAGTTTAAGGGCATTTTGACCAGTTAGGAGAGAATTAAGAACTTGAAGTACAATAGTTTGATTCATTTGGTTTTGGGACGTGATTTCAAGATTTAACGTGATTTTGAGTGATCCGAGGGTTCGAGTAGGTCCGCCTTGTGATTTCAGACTTGTCATTGTGTTCGGGCGGGGCATGGGAGCCCCGAGCGTCAAATGATCGAGGCTCGAGTGAAGTTAAAAGTTGAAGAAGTGCTGAGTTTGCTGCTTCTGTCATAACCGCATTTGCGGTTCTTGGACCGCAGAAGCGGTATTGCAGATGCGGTCAGGTATCCGCAGAAGCGGTATAGGGCAGCCCAGGCAAAATCACAGGTGCGATCTTGAGACCGCAAAAGCGGTCCCCCCCCCCCCCC
>MU723431.1:54104-74110 GCA_026770625.1 Nicotiana glauca
CCACCGCAGAAGCGGAAATAGTTGGGGCAGAGGGGTTCATTTAATTCGAACCCAAAGCCATTTTTATCATTTTTCACTCCACACTTAGGCGATTTTGGTGCTTCCAAAGAGGGGGTTTCAACATAACATTGCAAGGTAAGTAATCCCCACTCATCTTTAGTTCAAATACATGAACATTATAGAGATTTAATACTAAAAGCTAAGTAAAAATCAAGGATTAGAGCTAGAACTAGGATTTTGATAAAACTAAGATTTAATCATATAATTTGCTATTTAATGAGCTAGAAATCATATGTTAGTGATCCTTAGGTTATGGAGGACAACTTCCTTCCAGAAATCTCAGAATCCGGGCATGTAGGCCTGGGGTCAAAATTTATGAAACTTGTGTTAAGGGTTGGTAAATTGCTTAAATAGCTAGAATTCGATCTTGTGAGTCTATATTGACTAGTTCTTACGTCATTTAACTAGTTTGTGATCAATTGGCTCCGACTTGAGGGTTTGGGCTTGTTCTTGGCATTGAAAGTGCGCTTCGGAGTGAGGTGAGTCTCCTTTCTAACCTTGTAAGAGGGAATTGTCCCCATAGGATTAATGAATGAATAATTATTGTTAAATGCGGGGGCTATGTATGCACCAAGTGACGAGAGTGCGTTCGTAACTACTACTATGTTGATTGTCCGGGAAGTTTAAGACCCACATAATGCATTATTTATGAGAATCTCCATATTGTTTGTCTAGTGAGATCACTTAGGATGTGTTAGAGACTTGAAAGAAAATAAAAGCAACTTGCACACTTGATGACCTTGTATGGTATAATTAACTCTAAATGTGCCTTTGTGCATATTCTTGACATTGCTTGATATTTGTGGATGGGGCCGATCGCCTCGGTATGAATAGATGCATCTATAGGCGCGCCGTCGATCCTCGGCAAGTGCACAGCTTCTTTCTGTTAGTTTGGGTCGTCGCCTCGGCACTATGTGCGCATGTTTAATTGTGTGGAAACTTACACTTGCTTTGTTTTGCTAATGTCCCAAAAATGATAAATTGTAAACTTAATGCAGTGAAGTACATGACTTATGCCACTTGCCATAAACTGTTGATACTTGTAACTTCCATGATTTGAACACATTATACTTATATATATTATTTGACCTTAATAAGTATTGAGTCGACTTCTCGTCTCTACTTATTCGAGATTAGACGGGATACTTACTGGGTACATGTTGTTTATATACTCATGCTACGCTTTTGTACTAAAATGTATAGGATTTGAGGCAGGTGGATCTGGACATCATTCTGGTGCGCATCAGTGAGCACGCTCTGGAATTCTACGGTGAGCTGCTTCTCTTTCATGCCGATCCACAGCCGAAGAAGTCTTTCCTTGTACTTTTGTTTCTGTCTATCCTGATTCAGACATTAGGATAGTATATTATTCTTTTGTGTATATTCCACTAGTCGCCCGTAGCTTGTGACACCAGGTTTTGGCACACATGTTAGTAGACATTTATTTTTGGGTTGTATAACTATTTTGATACTTTATTTACCACTCTTGGTCTTAACTTTAACTTTGAAAATCTGTTATACTTAGTTTTTGGTGTAAAAGCAAAACGAGAACTTAATTATACTTCCGCGTTGGCTGGCCTGACAATGGTGTCGGGTGCCATGATGACCTATTATGGAAAATGGGTTGTGACAGCATGGTATTAGAGCACTAGGTTCACGTAGGTCTCACAAAGGTATGGGCATACCTGATAGAGTCTTGTAGATCGGTACGGAGACGTCCATAATTATCTTTGAGAGTTTATATGGTATTAGGAAAAACTACTCTTTATTCATTTATATCGTCCAGTGGTCAGTGTACTAAATTTCCCTCTTCTATTCTCTCACAGATGGTGAGGACTCATACCGCCGATGTTCCGGGTCCGGGAAGAGCTACTCCCCTCATTGCTAAAGTTCGAGGGAAAGGCCGAGGGAGGGCACAGCCCGTGGTAGGGGACGAGGGCGTCCCAGAGCTATCCCAGATGCACCAGCAGCAGATCCTGCGAGGGATCCCATTATTGAGGAGCAGGGCGAGGTGCCCGCAGCTGTGCCTACTCCGGTGGATTTCATGACAGCGCCGGGATTTCAGGAGGTCATGGGCCGCATACTACGGTTCATGGACACTATGACTCAGGCTGGTTTATTTCCATTAGACCCAGCTGCTTCACAGGCAGGAGGGGGAGCCCAGACCCTTACTGCTCAGGCTCCAGGTCATGCAGCTGCAGTATATCAGACTCCGGGTGCACTACCTACAGATGGGATTCAACCAGTTGATGCAATGGCACCCCAGCCTAGGCCAACTGTGGATGGTGATCCGTAGAAGTTACTAGACAGATGGACTAGACTTCACCCTCCAGTCTTCAGGGATGAGCGGCATGAGGATGCTCAGGACTTTATCGGTAGGTGAAGGGACCGACTGCACGCCATGAGGATATTGGAGTTGCATGGAGTCGAATTCACTACTTTTTAGCTTGAGGGCAGGGCTCGTAGATGGTGGCAGTCCTATGTTCTTGGCAGGCCCGCTGGTTCTCCTCCCATTACCTGGGGTCAGTTCGTACAATTATTCTTGGACAGGTATATTCCGCCCTTTGAGAGGGAAGAGCTGCAGTATTAGTTTGAGCACCTTGAGCAAGGTCAGATGTCTGTGACCGACTATGAGGCGAGTTTTTCTGAGTTATCCCGCCATGCACTTATGATACTCCCTACGGATACAGATAGAGTGCGGAGGTTTATCGCCGGGTTGCAGCCCAGTATTCGATCAGGTATGGCCCGAGAGTTGGAGATGGGTACGGATTCAGCTTGTGGTCGAGATTGTTCGCCAGATTGAGGGGTATCGCCAGAGGGGTAGAGAGCAGATATAGCAGGACAAGAGAGCCAGATTCTTTGGAGAGTTCAGAGGTACCCCAGCTAGAGGCAGAGGTCAGTATAGGAGGGGTCAGCCCAGTAGGCCCCCATCTTCAATACCACCACCTCCCGCCCAGGGTGCTCCAGCACGCCCCTATTTTAGTACCATGCCAGAGAGTTCCTACCGCCCACCAGCTATTCAGGGTTCCTCCAGTAGGTATTCAGGTCCTCAGGGTTCTTCTGGTTCCTACTTCAATGCTATGCCGGAGAGTTCATATCGTCCACCGGCTATCTAGGATTCTCCCACGGGGTCTTCGAGTTATCAGAGATAGCCATCAGGGTAGCAGGTCGCCGCACCACGTTGTTTTGAGTGTGGAGACCCCGGTCACATGAGGAGGTACTGCCCCAGGCTTAGGGGCAAGGCAGTGCAGCAGGGGAAGCAGCCCATAACTCCAGCACCAGCGGCCCAGCCACCTAGAGGTGGAGGACAGACTGGTAGAGGCCGTCCCAGAGGTGGAGGTCAGGCGGGTAGAGGTCAGCCCGCTATTGCTCAGACAGGTGGAGGCCAGCCAGCCGGCACTCCAGCTAGGTTCTATGCTCTCCCAGCTAGGCCAGATGCATTAGACTCAAATGCTGTCATCACAGGTATTATTTCCGCTAGTGGTAAAGATGCTTCAGTATTATTTGATCCAGGGTCTACTTATTCATATGTGTCATCTCTGTTTGCTCGATTCCTGGTCATTCCTCCTAAGCCTTTCGATGTTCCTGTCCATGTATCCACTCCTGTGGGTGATTCTGTAGTTGTGGACCAGATCTACCGGTCTTGTGTGGTTACTTTCTATGGTTTTGAGACTAGAGCAGATATTCTGTTGCTTGATATGATCGATTTTAAGGTCATCCTGGGCATGGATTGGTTATCTCCGTATCACTCTGTCCTAGATTTCCATGCCAAGACTGTTTCACTAGCGATGCTAAGATTACCGAGGTTGGAGTGGAAGGGTTCCACAGTTGATATGCCTAGCAGGGTTATTTCTTTCTCGAAGGCTCATCGCATGGTTGAGAAAGGGTGTTTTGCTTATTTAACTTATATACGAGACACCATCGCAGAGTCTTCGACAATTGATTCAGTGCCAGTAGTCCGAGAGTTCGCCGATGTTTTTCCTTCTGATCTTCCTGGCATGCCTCCAAATCGTGATATTGATTTCTGTATTGATTTGGCTCCATGCACTCAGCCTATATCTATCCCGCCGTACCGTATGGATCCTAAGGAGCTGAAGGAGCCGAAGGAATAGTTGGATGAGTTGTTAGCAAAAGGGTTTGTTAGGCCAGTGTATCGCCTTGGGGTGCACCAGTGCTTTTTGTGAAGAAGAAGGATGGGACTATGCGGATATGCATTGATTACCGCCAGTTGAACAAAGTCACCATCAAGAACAAGTATCTATTACCCCGTATTGATGATTTGTTTGACGATGTGCAGGGTGCTAGGGTGGTCTCTAAGATTGACTTGACGTCGGGGTATCATCAGCTGAAGATTCGGGATTCAGATGTTCCGAAGACTGCATTCAGGAATAGATATGGCCACTATGAGTTTCTGGTGATGTAATTTGGCTTGACTAATGCTCCAGCGGCATTTATGGACTTGATGAATAGGGTTTTCAGGCCTTATATTCATTCCTTTGTTATCATCTTCATTGACGACATCTTGATATACTCACGTAGCCTAGGGGAGCACGAGCAGCATTTGAGAGTAGTGCTTCAGACCTTGCGAGAGCAGCAGCTTTATGCTAAGTTCTCCAAGTCTGAGTTTTGGCTGGAGTCAGTGGCATTCTTGGGGCATGTAGTGTCAGGGGAGGGTATTAAAGTGGATCCCAAGAAGATTAAGGCAGTTCAGAGTTGGCTACGTCCTACTTCAGTGACCGAGATCAGGAGTTTCCTGGTGTTAGCAGGTTACTACCGACGATTTGTATAGGGCTGACCAGATTAACCCAAAAGGGTGCCCCATTTTGTTGGTCCGATGATTGTGAGGAGAGTTTCCAGAAGCTCAAGACAGCTTTGACTATATCACAAGTTCTTGTATTGCCTTCTGGTGCAAGGATGCATACGGTATATTGCGACGCTTCTCCCGTTGGCATTGGATGTGTATTGATGCAGGAGGGACGAGTTATTGCATATGCTTCATGCCAACTGAAGGTTCATGAGAAGAATTACCCTGTGCACGATCTATGGTTGGCGGCGATTGTTCATGCTCTTAAGATATGGAGGCATTATTTGTATGGAGTGTCATGTGAGGTTTACACCGACCATCGCATCTTGCAGCATTTGTTCAAGCAGAGGGATCTTAACTTGAGGCAGCGCATGTGGCTTGAGTTACTAAAGGATTATGATATTACCATTCTTTATCATCCAGGTAAGGCGAATGTGGTCGCGGATGCCTTGAGAAGAAAGGCAGAGAGTATGGGTAGCTTGGCATTCATTCCTGCTGAGATGAGACCATTATCTTTGGACATCCAGTCTTTAGCTAACAAAATTGTGAGGTTGGACATTTCGGAGCCCATTCGAGTTCTAGCATGTATGAATGCTCAGTCTTTGTTATTGGGGCAGATTAAGGCCCGACAGTTCGACGATCCACATTTGTTTGTTCTCCGAGAGACGGTACTCCAGGGAGGCGCCAGGGAGATTTTTATTGGCGAGGATGGTGTGTTATGGTTTCAGGGTCGTGTGTGTGTTCCTAGTGTCGATGGCTTGAGAGAGAGGATTCTAGAGGAGGCTCACAGTTCGAAGTACTCCATTCATCCGGGTGCCACGAACATGTATCGTGACTTGAGGCAGCATTACTGGTGGCGGAGGATGAAGAAGGACATCGTGGAGTATGTAGCTAGATGTTTGAATTGCCAGCAGGTCAAGTATGAGCACCAGAGGCCAGGTGGCCTACTTCAGAAAATGCCCATTCTGGAATAGAAGTGGGAGCGCATCATCATGGATTTCGTGGTTGGGCTGCACGGACTTTGCGGAAGGTTGATTTAGTGTGGGTTATTGTGGATAGGTTGACCAAGTCGGCCAACTTCATTCCAGTGGCGACTACTTGTACAACGGAGAGATATGCTTAGATTTACATTTGGGAGATAGTTAGGTTGCACGGTGTGCCGGTTTCCATCATATCAGACAGAGGCCCTCAATTCACTTCCCACTTCTGGAGAGCTGTTCAGAGTGAGTTGGGGACCCGCGTAGAGCTTAGCACGACATTCCATCCTCAGACCGACGGGCAGTCGGAATGGACAATTCAGATTTTAAAGGAAATGCTTAGAGCATGTGTGATTGACTTTGGAGGGCAGTGGGATCAGTTCTTGCCCTTAGCGGAGTTTGCATACAATAAAAGCTATCAGTCCAGCATAGAGATGGCCCCGTATGAGGCATTATATGGTCGGCGTTGTCGTTCTCCTATCGGGTGATTTGAGCCTGGTGAGGCTAAGTTACTTGGTACAGATTTGGTACAGGATGCCTTGGATAAGGTAAAGTTGATTCAGGAGAGGCTCCGCACTGCTCAGTCCAGATAGAAGAGTTACGCGGATCATAAGGCGCATGATGTATCATTCATGATTGGCGAGAAGGTTCTCTTAAAAGTCTCGCCAATGAAGGGCATTATGAGGTTCGGGAAGAAGGGCAAGCTAAGCCCAAGGTTTATTGGTCCCTCTGAGGTGTTGAGGCGAGTTGGAGAGGTTGCCTATGAGCTTGCTATATCTCCCAGTTTATCGGGAGTTCACCCAATCTTTCATGTATCGATGCTTCAGAAGTATCATGCCGACCTATCACATGTGTTGGACTTCAGTACCATTCAGTTAGATGAGAGCTTGGGCTACGAGGAGGAGCCAGTTGCCATTATTGACAGACAGGATCGCTAGTTGAGGTCCAAGAGGATTTATGCGGTGAGGGTCCAGTGGAGGGGCTAACCAGTTGAGGAGGCGACCTGGGAGTCCGAGGAGGACATGCGTAGTAGATATCCCCACTTATTCAGCAATCCAGGTACTTTCCTATGTCCGTTCGAGGATGAACGTTTGCTTAAAAAGTGGAGAATGTAACGACCCGAGTGGAAATTTCTCGTATTAGAACCCCGTTCCCTTAAATAAAACTTTTCGCACCTGCTTTAGCTAATTTATGACTTGCAGGGACGAGTGGTTTGGAAGTTGGAAGAGTTTTGAGTAAGAAAATGTCCATTTGCTTCTTTAAGATTTTCTAAAAAGGCCAAGTTTGACTTCGGTCAACTTTCCTCGGAAACGGACCCGGATTAGTGATTTGACGATCCTAGAGGGTCCGTGGGAAAATATGGGACCAGGGCTAAATTCCGAGCTCCCTAACCCGAGCAGTGAATTTTTATGTGAAATTGTTAAATTGAAGTTTTAAAGATTTAAATAAACTAAGTAATCATTTATTTCCTAGGTACCGGACTCGGATTTTGATTCTGAAAATTGGTACAAGTCCGAAATATCAATTAAGACTTACCCGTAAAATTTGGTGTCAATCCAAGTAAATTAAGGGCATTATGATCCGTTAGGAGAGAATTAAGAACTTGAAGTTCAATAGTTTGATTTATTTTATTTTGGGACGTGATTCCTAGATTTAACGTGATTCTGAGTGATCCGAGGGTTCGTAGGTCCGCCTTGTGATTTCAGACTTGTAGGTGTGTTCGGGTGGGGCACGGGAGCCCCGAGCATCAAATGATAGAGGCTCGAGTGAAGTTTAAAGTTGAAGAAGTGTTGAGTTTGCTTCTTCTGTCATAACCGCATCTGCGGTTCTTGGATCGCAGAAGCGGTACTGCAGATGCGGTCAGGTATCCGTAGAAGCGGTCTAGGGCAGCCCAGTCAAAATCGCAGGTGCGATCTTGAGACTGCAGAAGCGGTCCCGCCCAAGCCATTTGACCGCAGAAGTGGTCCAGCCCAGTTGGGCCAAAACCGCATAAGCGAGTTAAGACCGCAGAAGCGGAAAGGCCACCGCAGAAGCGCAAGTAGCTGGGGCAGAGGGGTTCATTTAATTTGAACCCAAAGCCATTTTTATCATTTTTCACTCCACACTTAGGCAATTTTAGTGCTTCCAAAGAGGGGGTTTCAACATAACATTGCAAGGTAAGTAATCCCCACTCATCTTTAGTTCAAATACATGAACATTAGGTAGATTTAACACTAAAAACTAAGTAAAAATTAAGGGTTAGAGCTATACCTAGGGTTTTGATAAACTAAGATTTAATCATGTAATTTTCTATGTAATGAATTAGAAATCATATGTTAGTGATCCTTAGATAGCTAGAATTCGATCTTGTGAGTCTATATTGACTAGTTCTTACTTCATTTAACTAGTTTATGATCGATTTGCTCCGACTTGAGGGTTTGGGCTTGTTCTTGGCATTGGAAGTACACTTCGGAGCGAGGTGAGTCTCCTTTCTAACCTTGTAAGAGGGAGTTGTCCCCACAGGATTAATGAATGAATAATTAATTCTAAATGCGGGGGCTACGTACGCACCAAGTGACGAGAGTCCGTGTGTAGCTACTACTATGTTGATTGTTTGGGTAGTTTAGGACCCACGTCATGCTTTATTTATGAGAATCTCCATATTGTTTGTCTAATGAGATCACTTAGGATGTGTTAGAGACTTGAAAGAAAATAAAAGCAACTTGCACACTTGATGAACATTGTATGGTATAATTAACTCTAAATGTGCCTTTGTGCATATTCTTGATATTGTTTGATATTTGTGGATCGGGTCGATCGCCTCGGTATGAATAGATGCATTTATAGATGCACCGTCGACCCTCGGCAAGTGCACAATTTTTTTCTGTTGGTTCGGACCGTCGCCTCGGCACTATGTGCGCATGTTTAATTGTGTGGAAACTTACACTTGCTTTGTTTTCCTATTGTCCCAAAAATGATAAATTTTAAACTTAATGCAGTGAAGTACATGATTTATGCCACTTGCCATAAACTGTTGATACTTGTAACTTCCATGATTTGAACACATTATACTTATATATATTATTTGACCTTAGTAAGTATCGAGTCGACTTCTCGTCTCTACTTATTCGAGATTGGACGTGATACTTACTAGGTACATGTTGTTTATGTACTCATGCTACACTTTTGTACTTAAATGTACATGATTTGAGGCAGGTGGATTTGGACATCATTCTGGTATGCATCAGTGAGCACGCTTGGGACTTCTACAGTGAACTGCTTCTCTTTCAGGCCGATCCGCAGCCGAAGAAGTCTTTCCTTGTACTTTTATTTCTGTCTATCCTGATTCAGACAGTAGGATAGTATATTATTCTTTTGTGTATATTCTACTAGTCGCCCGTAGCTTGTAACATCAGGTTCTGGTACACACGTTAGTAGACATTTATTTTTGGGTTGTATAACTATTTTGATACTTTATTTACCACTCTTGGCCTTAACTTTAACTTTGAAAATCTGTTATACTTAGGTTTTGGTAAAAGCAAAATGAGAACTTAATTATACTTCCGCGTTGGCTGGCCTGACAATGGTGTCGGACGCCATCATGACCTATTATGAAAAATGGGTCGTGACAAAATAACACTTTTCTTTTATTAAAGGCAAGCTGTGAAGCTTTAGAGGAAGGTGGTTCAGCCAACAATGTGCGTATACAACAGAATATCGCTTTGGCCTTTGGGCTTCATTTCCTAGAAGATCAAAGAAATCTTTTTTTTTAATTAACGTGCCAATCTCCAAAGAGGCAAGTATAGTTTTATTCAAGTAGTATTTGTTAGATTGTTAAGCCAACTATCTACAAACTTACCAAAAGTTGGTATGCATGATTCTGCTAATTAAAACGCTGCTTCATAAGTTCACAATTTAGATATACAAAACAACATTGAAGAAACCAAGTTATTTGGATGTATTGTTTCAGTTTTATCCTTATAAAGAATAGTCCCAAACCCCAAGTTATAGCATTGTTGGCGAATGTCAAATAGTCAAACGGATAATACTGTATTTTAATTTAGATAGATTGGTGAAACATATCGCTAAGAGGGGAGTGTCCTTGTCCCTATTGATGTCTCTGCACCATCTGATCATTTAGTATGTCAGCATGTTACATACGTACGTTAGAGATGTGGAGTCGTGGGGTATCGATTAAGCTTTTGCCCTATTAACCTAACGTCGTTAAGTGAGTCAAATCAGAATTTGTGCTCAATGTGTATGTACATCCCTATTGAAGAGTTCTCATAAACGTGGTCTTAGAAAGGTGTTGAATAACAAAACATTACGTGTATCAACTCTTTGAACCAGACGCACTATTCGTGAATCTACTCTATTATTCATCCTCTTATTGACATTCTTGTGGAATTAAGTTCCATAATTATGCCCTTGAATTGAGTTATAACTCAAGGATTGATACTTCCCACTTGCTTTTCCTAAATTCTCACCAAGGGATTATATCCGATGAATTTCTTACATAATCCTTTTATTTAATTGGACAAAAATCTACTCGTTTGTGACTCTACATGCACCGTCGTAAAATTTACATTTGTGGTGCCAAGTTCCATGCAAAGCATCCCAGCGTTGTGATCCTTCTCGAGTCACTGTTTTACTCAGTTGTGTATATGGATTATATGGTTTGAACAGTCAATCTACTCTCTTGCGAATATCATCATGAAAGCTTCTCACTGCCTAGTAACCTAAGAGTATGCCTTAACATCTATCACATTAATGCATGTCAATTGAAAAGGTCACCATGTGCATAAAGTCTCCCTGAAAATTGGGATCCTCACATCCCCGTCATAGGAAAATATTACGTTGCCATAACTTTCGTGTCCACTTGGGACATCTCGCAGTAACTAGCTCACTCTTTCCTAGTTTATTGGTTGCTCGTGGCATGGTCGTATATTGCAGTTGGAGTTAATATAGCAGAAACATGTCCAGCTCATAACAAATATTTATCTTCTTCTTACACCTCCAACATGTGTTAATTGTCTCAAGTAAAAATCCATGAAAAACTCACTATGAACATCTACAAACCCTCCATGATTATTCCATACTATCTCATTGGGTTCTCATATTACTTCAAGATTCATCAAGGGCTGATAGCCTGCCTGTCATGCCCCAAATTCGAGGGACATGACCGGCGCCCGACCGGGAAGCTCCAGCCAAACGGACCTGGGTGCCTTTCCTACCCCACGCATTACCCCATGTTTCCTTATTCATTATTTGCAAGAACTAGCCATATAATTAACTTAAAATACCTTTTGCAAAAAATACATACATAGTAGTTAGTGAAGTTATTAATTCGTTGCCCAACAAAAGAAACGGGGATACATTTAAGCTTTTACCCACATCCACTGTCTACGGAGCCTCTAAAAGCACAACAGGATAATACAGTATTTGCCGGTAACAAGGCTCCGGCTATACCTTACACAACAGCAAAATAAACTACAGAAACAAGCGGCCTAAGCCACGTAGGGCCCCGAGGAGAATTGGGCTCACCAAAAAGTTGATGGAAGGCGGAGGGAGAGCTACGAATGGTGGGCTGGAGTACCTGCTATAGATCCACCTATAATCATAACACGAATGTAGCATCCCCAGCAAAAGGGACGTCAGTACATTTGAATTGTACTGGTATGTATGAACAAACTTTGCTCCAAGTAAACTCGAACCATAAACAAGTAAGCAGTGGTAATAGAACGACAATCAAATCCACAAGAAGAGAACAATTAAGCCAAACAGGTATACAACTTCTCCTCCATAAACAAGTATGTAATTGTAATAGAAATAACAATCAAATCCACAACGAGAGAACAATCAAACCAAAAAAATTTACAATCTCTCCTGTTTCCCCTTCCACATTTCCATATCAATAGTTTCACAATTGGTTCAAAATTTCATTTCAATTGCGATTTCGATCGTTTTTCCAAACTTATTACCTCGGCCACCCTTATTACCTCGGCCACCCTTATCACCACAACCCACACCTTATTACTTCGTATTGCGGCGCGCAACCCGATCCCACCGAGCAAATCACAATTCACAAGCAACACCACAACAAACAAGTCACAAGAATAACAACAACAATTCTCAAGAAATAACAACAATAATTCTCAAGGAGTGACAACAATAATTTACATGAACTTCCANTTTTACCAAGTTCAAAGTTAGCCATACATACCTGGAGTCGAATTCCTTTCTAATTCTTACTTCAATTTCACCGAAATCGAGCAACGTCAATATAGTGCACAAATTAATACACATAGCTTAGAATTCAAGGTTCACAATCACTACCCGAATATATTTAGGCCATTAACCCTTTCTTTGCACAAGTCTTTGCTCCCACCCCATTGCTCTCACTAGGTTTTAGGTTATAGAAAGAAATGCATGAATGAGTTCGACCCTTATTTTCAAAAACCTACGCATGAGACTCCTCCCTTAATTTAAAGTAGAATTTTAATGGAAAAATTTAGGGATTTTATCTGTAGGGAAAGGGGTATGAAGATAAGTTTGAATTTCCCCGGCCCAGATAGCTTTGAAGAACAAGATTTTGGATAAGATGAGTTTCTCTCTCAAGACCCTCTCTTCCTCTCTCTTAATTTGATTGGAATGTCATTAAAATAAGAGGGGTTGGGGTGTTTTATTAAAAAGGGGGTCGGGTTTTTAAAATTGGGAATAATAGAAGCCCGGCAAGATCTGTGGTCGCATTCTACGATCGCAGAACTCTGCGGACCGCAGAAATGCCCTCAAAACTCTGAAGGTTTGTTCCGGTATGCAGCAGGAATGCGGTCCGCATATTGATTATGCGGTCGCATAATGGACCGCATTTTCAACATCAATTTCGACCAATCTACTATTTCACTATGCGGCAGGAATGCGGTCCGCATATTGATTATGCGGTCGCATAATAGACCGCATTTTCAATATCAATTTTGACCAATCTACTGTTTCATTATGCGGCAGGAATGCGGTCCGCATATTGATTATACGGTCGCATAATGGACCGCATTTTCAACATTAGTTTTGACCAATCTAATATTTCACTATGCAGCAGGAATGCGGTCCGCATATTGATTATGCGATCGCATAATGGACCGTATTTTTAACATCAATTTTGACCAATCTACTGTTTCACTATGCAGCAGGAATGCGGTCCGCATAGCTGATCTGCGACCGCATTCTGGACCGCATAAATGACAATCTCTGGAAACTTGATTCTTTTTATTTTTAAAAGCTTAGTTTACTACCAAGGGTCCGAACCGTGGCGAGCTTTCTAGTTTGATAAGGTAACTGTTCGCTTTAAAATCGAAAATGGATTCGATACAATTCAACAGAATCTAAGAAATGATCAAAATAGAAATGATTTTTGAATTTGATTCTATAAAAATTCAAGTTTCATTTTTGAATGAAGTTAGACGATACTGGCAAAGACCGTCTGGCGAAAACGCCGCAGGCGCAGAACGTGGTAGGCCTACGTCGGGGGAGCATACCATAGGGAGGAAAGAGAGCCCGGACGGTGGAAGAGCCAGGGGAGGCCGGGTCATTTGACGGAAATGGAAGGTTTTTCCCTATTAGAGAAGGCCCTATGGAGTAAAGGGAAGTGGATTAATTCTTCGAAAAAGAGGGAGCGAGCCTATATAAAATAGAAAATGAAATAAAGCAATCATTCCCAACACATGTTCGGAGCCGACACCACAAGTTACTAGGTTTTGAGTTCAAAAATTTTACAGGGTCTCACATCCTCCCCCACTTAAAAATCATTCGTCCCCGAATGAGGACTTATCCCCAACCCTTCAGCATTCTAAGGCTTGTTGGTTTTTAGAAACAAGTTACGCAAGTTCTTGTACCTTTTTTCCATCCCCCACTTATTTTAGAAAAATTTTGCCAGAGTTTCCTTTGTAATTTGGACATTTCTACCTGACAGAGGGCCCCCGAAACACAAATTCCAACATCATAATAGGATTACAACCGTTCCTACAGTCTTAACAATTGCACACATTTGATTACTTGATACATTTTGCTTATGAAACAGTTATTCAAATATGTTTCACATAATTTCATCACTTTCACATGTTATATACATACAAGTAACTCATTACCAATCCACAGTTACTATTAGTTGATTACTTAACACAACAGTCGTTGTCAAATTTTCATTTACCAAAGAGATGTTTCACAGGACTTAAGACAACCACAACACCTATAAGTCTTGCACAACTAGAGGGAACTTCACTAGCATTTAGGAAGGAACCAATCTGGACATAATGAAAGTGGTTTTTGAGATAGAAAGGTCACCTAATTTCTTCTAGGCTAGATCAAACAGATGGGGATATTTCTCTTTCATTTCCTTCTTCTCTTCCCATGTGGCTTCCTCAACTCGTTGACTTCGCCACAACACCTTGACTGAAACGACTTCCTTATTTCTTAACTTATGGACTTGTCTATCAAGAATGGCAACCGGAACCTCTTCATACGACAACTCTTCATTAACCTCGATAGTTTCGACTGGCACGATGGTGGATGGATCCCCAACCACTTTCTTCAACATGGACACGTGAAACACCAGGTGCACTAATGACATCTCGGGAGGCAATTCCTGCCTATAGGCCACCTGCCCTATCCTTTGAACAATTCGGTATGGTCCGACATATCTAGGACTCAGCTTACCTTTCTTCCCGAAGCGCATGATTCCCTTCATAGGGGATACCCTTAGGAACACCCAATCACCAACTTGGAATTCCAATTCCCTCCGACGAACGTCCGCATAAGACTTTTGGCCACTCTGAGTGGTCTTCATCCTTTCCTGAATGATTTTAACTTTCTCCATAGCCTGGTGCACAAGGTCTAGCCCTATCAGTTCTACTTCACCCACTTCGAACCACCCAATCGGAGGCCTACACCTTCGCCCGTATAATGCCTCAAATGGGGACATTTGGATGCTAGCATGAAAGCTGTTGTTATAAGCAGATTCTATAAGTGGCAAGTGCTCGTCCCAATTTCCCTTGAAATCCAAGGCACAAGCTCGCAACACATCTTCAAGCGTCTGAATAGTCCGCTCGGCCTGACCGTCAGTTTGCGGATGGAAAGCTGTGCTGAGATTCACCTGAGTACCCAAACCTTGCTGAAATTTCTTCCAAAAGTTTGCCGAGAATTAGGCCCCCTGATCCGAGATAATAGAAAGTGGCGTGCCATGGAGCCTTACTATCTCCTTGATATACAACTTGGCATATTGCTCTGCTGTGTTAGTGGACTTGACTGGCAGGAAGTGAGCTGATTTGGTGAGTCGATCAACTATTACCCAAATTGAGTCGAATTTGTGCTGAGTGCGAGGTAACCCCACCACGAAATCTATGTTAATCATCTCCCATTTCCACGTCGGTATTTCCATAAGCTGAATTAGCCCACCGGGCCGCTGATGCTCGTCCTTCACTTGCCGACAATTCGGACACTTAGATACAAAGTTTTCCACACCCCTCTTCATACCGTTCCCCCAATAAACCTCCTTGAGGTCATGATACATTTTCGTAGAACCCGGATGCACGGAATACCTGGAATTATGAGCCTCTGCCATTACCCTCTCCTGAAGCTTATCCACATCCGGGACACATAACCTACCTTGACACCGCAAAACACCATCTTCTCTGTTGAGTGAGAATGACGAAGTCTTGTTATTCAGAACTGCTTCCTTCATCTGAGCCAATGCTGGATCAATAAACTGTTTCTCCTTGATTTCCATCACAAGCGACGAATCCGCTCCATTATGCACAATAACACCCCCTTCATCTGATGCCGAAATGCGAACCCCTAAATTGGCTAATTGATAAACCTCCCGAGCCAAGGGCCTCTGATCCACTCCCAGATGAGCCAAACTTCCCATGGATTTGCGACTGAGAGCATCGGCCACCACGTTCGCCTTCCCTGGATGGTACAAGATGTCCATGTCATAATCCTTGAGTAATTCTAACCACCGCTGTTGCCTTAAATTCAACTCTTTCTGCCTGAACAAGTACTGGAGGCTCTTGTGATCTGAAAATACATCCACATGGACCCCATAAAGGTAATGCCGCCATATTTTTAGGGAAAAAAAACTGCTGCAAGCTCCAAATCATGAGTCGGGTAATTCTTCTTGTGATTCTTGAGTTGCCTTGAAGCATACGCTATAACCTTCCCATGCTGCATCAATACACACCCCAAACCAACCTTGGAGGCATCACAATAAACCAGAAATCCTTTCGTGCTTTCTGGCAAGGCCAATACCGGTGTCGAGGTCAACCTTGCCTTCAATTCTTGAAAACTTTTCTCGCAAGCGTCGGACCATTGGAACTTAACTGCTTTCTGCGTCAATTAAGTCAATGGGGAGGCGAGGGTAGAGAATCCCTCCACAAACCTCCGATAGTACCCTGCCAAACCCAAGAAGCTACGAATCTCCGTCGGGGTCGTGGGTCTAGGCCAATCTTTCACTGCTCCAATTTTCTGGGGGTCTACCTGAATCCCTTCACTTGAGACGACATGGCCCAAAAAGGCAATGAACTCCAACCAAAACTCACATTTTGAGAATTTGGCATACAACTGGTGCTGATGAAGAGACTGCAAAACTGCCCTGAGGTGATAGGCATGATCCTCCCGACTCCGCGAATAAACAAGGATGTCGTTAATGAAAACAATCACGAAGGAGTCTAAAAATGGCTTGAAGACCCGATTCATAAGATCCATAAAAGCTGGCGGGGTGTTGGTTAGCCCAAAAGATATGACCAAGAATTTGAAGTGACCATAGCGAGTTCTGAAAGCAGTCTTGGGAATATCCTGCTCCCTAATCTTCAATTGGTGATACCCTGACCGTAGATCAATTTTGGAGAAGAATCTTGCACCTTGCAATTGGTCGAACAAATCATCTTTCCGAGGCAAAGGATACTTATTTTTGATTGTGACTTTGTTGAGCTGCCGGTAATCAATACACATTCGGGCCGACCTATCTTTCATCCTGACAAAAAGAACCGGAGCACCCCACGGCGACACACTCGACCGTATGGATCCCTTTTCTAACAAGTCTTTTAGCTGCTCTTTTAACTCCCTTAACTCTACTGGAGCCATTCTGTATGGTGGAATAGATATTGGCTGCGTATAAGCTAACACATCAATCCCAAAATCAATCTCCCTATCTGGCGAAATCCCTGGAAGCTCGTTCGGAAATACTTCAAGAAGCTCAATCACGACCGGCACAGACTCGGGGGTAGACACTTCTGAAGTGGTGTCCGTCACCCGAACCAAATGATAGATACACCCCTTCCTAATCATCATTGAAGCCTAAAGGTAGGAAATAAACCTACCCTTCGGTACCATACCATTTCCTTTCCACTCAGTAACTGGCTCATTAGGGAACTCGAGCCTCATGACTCTCGTTTGGCAGTCAAGTGTGGCAAAGCATGCATAAAGCCAGTCCATTCCCATAATGAAATCAAAATCTACCATTCCAAGCTCGACAAGATCGTCCGTGGTAATACGACCACACACCGTGATAGCACAATTCCTATAAACTCGCGCAGCAATGATAGAATCACCAACCGGAGTCGATTTGGAAAACGGTTCATGAAGCTGTTCGGGTTCTATCCCAAAGCTTGAATCAATGAATGGGGTAACATAAGACAAGGAGGACCCCGAATCAATAAGAGCATAACAATCAATGGCCTGGATAGACAAGATACCTGTAACCACATCTGGAGAGGCCTTTGCACTCTGGCGACAATCAAAGCATAGAACCGGCTGGGTCCACCTCTACCACGAGCTTCTCCTCTAACACGAGCTCCTCCTCTAACTGCACCATGCCCTATCGGGGCTGGAGGACGTACAGATGATGTAGCGACTGAAGAATCGGATGGTTGAACAGATCTCCTACCCATGCCCTGACTGGGCACATGACAGTCTCGCTGAATGTGGCCTCTCACTCCGCATCTAAAACACACCGGGATATCCAAGTAGCAAGTCTCTGTATGAAATCTCCCACACTTGGGGCATGGAGCCCTCCCATGCTGCTGTGATCTCCCTCCTGAACGACCGGACTGATGGGGCCTCCTACTGTCTAAACCTGGTCTCATGCAGCTGCTCTGCTTGTAACTATGCAGAGATGGTGGTGCGCTCGCTGAGGACTGAGCATATGACTGGGATGACCCTGACGACCCTCTCCCCTGAGCTGATCTCCCTGAGTGGCCCGCTGGTCGGGCCCTGCTGCTATTTTCCCTTTCCGCCCGAATCCTCAATTTCCTAGACTCTGTGGCCTGAGAGAATCCCACAATCTTCCCATAGTTCATGTCCGAGTGTAAGGCCACTGTAGGAACCTCATTCACTACCAAGGGACTAAGGCCCTGAACAAATCGCCGAACTCTAGCTGCCATGGTCGACACTAACTGAGGAGCATACTTGGAAAATCTCACGAACTCCATGTGCTACTCCCAAACACTTATGTTGCCCTGCCTGAGGGTCTCAAATTCAGTGGCACGGGCTGCTATTGTCTCAGCAGGCAAGTACTGATCCATAAACGCACCTACAAACTCCTCCCATCGGGCCGGAGGTCCTCCCTCCCCGCGGGAGTCCTCCCACATCACGAACCATGAATACGCTGCTCCCTTCAACCTGTATGATGCCAACTCAACTCCCTCTGTCTCTGAAGCTTTCATCACTCGAAGGTTCTTATACATTTCATCAAGGAACACCTGCGGATCAGCCCCTGGATTTGTGCCTGAAAATTCTGGAGGGGCTAGCCGCAAAAACTGGTTAACTCTGGAACTGGTAGAATCTCCCTGTCCGCTAGAGGATGTAGGGACATCTTGAGATCTCTGGGCCTGAGCGGCCACTAGCTGGGTCCACATACGGATGGCTCATCTAAGATCCACATCAGAAGCCTCAGGACCAGGAGCTGGGATGGTGCCAGAATCAGGAATATCGGCGGGAGGGATGGTGGCACCCTCTGCCGCTGCAGGATCAGGAACATGCTGGCCTGGGACAGACGGGCCAAGTAGGGTCAAGGCTGGGGAGTCACTCTCACGCACGACATCATGTACATGATTCGCGGCCTCACTCATGGTGGCATTGGCCCCAAGGCCGAGTCTAGCTCTCTTCTTAGGTGCCATTACTGAAAAGTTCGGAACAAAGCATGAGTTAGATATAGATACTTTCACATTTCACTTCACCGCATGACACGGAATAACAAAGAAGTGGGAAATTTCCTAAATGTCCATGAAGCCCCCCACTTATAGATGTGGTCGACTTCACACCGATAAGTGGGGCTCTACTAGACACGGCTCCGAGACATCCTAGGACTCCTTTAAACCTGAGGCTCTGATACCAAGTTTGTCACGCCCCAAATTCGAGGGACATTACAGGCGCCCGACAGGGAAGCCCCGGCCAAGCGGACCTATGTGCCTTTCCTACCCCACGCGTTACCCCATGTTTTCCTTACTCATTATTTGCAAGAACTAGTCATATAATTAACTTAAAACACCTTTTGCAAAATATAAATACATAGTAGTTAGTGAAGTTATTAATTTGTTTCCCAACAAAAGAAACGGGGATATATATAAGCTTTTACCCACATCCACTATTTACGGAGCCTCTAAAAGTACAACAGGATAATACAGTATTTTCCGGTAACAAGGCTCCAGCTATACCTTACACAACAGCAAAATAAAACTACAGAAACAATTGGCCTAAGCCACGCAGGGCCCCGAGGAGAATGGGGCTCACCAAAAAGCTGATGGAAGGCATAGGGAGAGCTACGAACGGTGGGCTGGAGTACCTGCTACAGATCCACCTACAATCATAACATGAATGTAGCGTCCCCGGAGAAAGGGACATCAGTACATTTGAATTGTACTTGTATGTATGAACAAACTTTGCTCCAAGTAAACTCGAACCATAAACAAGTAAGCAGTGGTAATAGAACGACAATCAAATCCACAAGAAGAGAACATTTAAGCCAAACAGGTATACAACTTCTCCTCCATAAACAAGTATGTAATTGTAATAGAAATAACAATCAAATCCACAACGAGAGAACAATCAAACCAAAAAAATTTACAATCTCTACTGTTTCCTCTTCCACATTTCCACATCAATAGTTTCACAATTGGTTCAAAATTTCATTTCAATGG
>MU723431.1:79531-137345 GCA_026770625.1 Nicotiana glauca
GGAAATTTTCGCTAAGTAATTTAGGATTTCATGGTGTCACGTAGGCTTATTATGATACTTTTATGTGCTATTAACATGGTGTACATCCATTGGATTTGGTAAATATGTGTATAAGTCTTATGGTAAGTAATTTGGGATCCAAGGAAAGGCCTAAGTCTAAGAAAAATTGGAAAAAGTCCATAATAGGCTAAAATTCTCAATGATCTTGCACTAGTCCATACTTTTAACTAGCATATCTAAATATCTATAAGGTTTTAGGTGATTGATAACCTATCAAATGAAAGGTCTTCGAGTCTAGTTTCCAACTCTTCAAACCGTTCGTCATTTGGACATTCCTTCACAAAGTTATGATCAAATTATCAAAAGCTGGAAAAATGTGATTCTGCGTGAAATCTGCGACCGCAGATTTAACTCTGCGGATCGCATAACCATTCTGCGATCACAGAATGGTCACAGAATGAGGCAGAATAGCCCAGTTCTGGGCAACAAGTTCTGCGATAAATCTACGGCCCGCATACCCATTCTGCGGTGGATTCTGCGGTAGCATACTTGACATCGGAGGGTTAGTTTTCTAATTTTTATTACCCGACCCCATTTTAATATATAGCTTTTGGGGCTTCATTTTGGGTCATTTTATACTGATTTTAGAGAGAGGTGAGATCATTTTAGAGAGAGAAGGAGAAACCTAACATTTAAATCATCCAAATCTTGCATCAATCTTCAAGAATCAAAGAACCCAATCACAAGTTCTTCATCCAAGAGGTAAGATCCTATACTCTAGGTTTTAATTTCGAGTTTGGTGCATAAGATGGGTCAATGAGGTATGATTCTTGGGTGTATTAGTATTGTGTATACATGCATGTTCAATTTAGGTTTTATGGGAAGACTGTTTAACATAAATAAGTAAAGATTTGGTTGGGGAATGAAGGAAAACCTTCAAAAAGAGATTTGAGATTAAGATGCACAACTAGTATTTGATAAAATGCTCAAATGAGCTGAAACCATGAATGCCTTTTCTAATTTGTGTTCATTTTTGGTTATATCTCAAAGTAGATTGGAATTGCTAGAATTTCCGGAACGTTGTAGTAACTTAAGAAAAAGCTCTTTGAGGTATGTATGGCTAACTTTGACCTTTGTAAAATCACCTTGTTTGGTGTACGAATATTTGGTACGTGATATCTACGTGGATTGTTTCTGAAATTCTTGTGATTTGCTTGATTTGAGTGTTTGTGGTTAAGTCTCCGATATAATGGTGCAAGTAATTGGCAATAAACTAAATGCGTGATTGTGAAAGTGTTACGTGGTAAGAGCTGAGAAACAAATGATGGAAGGAAATCATAAATGATGCAACGAGAACAACTGTGGTAATAACATATTTGGCTTGTTGTGGGTAATTATTGTGGTGACTTAAATTGCATATGAATTGTTGAAAATGATAGACATTAGTATTGATGGTTATGGAAATTCTTTGTGAATTGTTGTTATTACTTCTTGAGAAGTGTTGTTGTTATTCTCTATGAATTGTTGTTGTTGTTGTGTTGTTTATGAATTATAACTGTACGGAGGGATCGGGTTTGCACACCGCAACACGAAGTTATAAGGTGTGGGTTGTGGTGATAAGGGTGGCCGACGTAATAAGGGTGGAAAAGTGATCGAAATCACTATTGAAATAAACATTTGAGCAAATTGTTAAATCGTTGGTATGGAATTATGGAAGGTGGAAAACAGGAGAGATTGAAAACTTGTTTGGCTTGATTTTTCCTTTTCTTGTGTATTTGATTGTTGTTTTTATTACTGTTACCTACTTGTGTATGGTTTGAGTTTACTTGCGGCAAAGTTTGTTCATACATACCAGTACAATTCAAATGTATTGACGTCCCTTTTGCTGGGGGCGCTACATTCGTGTTATGATTGTAGGTGGATCGATAGCAGGTACTCCAGTCCACCGACCGTCGCTCCTCATCATTTCCCGTCAGCTGATTCGGTGAGCCCGTTTCCTTTCGGGGCCCTATGTGGCCCATGCCACTTCTGTTTTGGGATCTTGTTTTGATGTTTGTATAAGGTATGGCCGGAGCCTTGTTGCCGGCATTTCCATATTATTCTTCAATTGTATTTAGAGGCTCCGTAGACAGGTTGTGGGTAGTGTCGGGCATGGGACTTTAAAATAGAAATGTTAATGTTTTGTAATGATGTATAGAACTTGTAACACCTTTAAAGTGGAGAATAAAGTTGCTAATGAAAATGAAGTGGAAATTGTTATTGATATGTTTATAGAATTTGATTAATGGAGTCCATCTCCAATTTATTCATGAGTTAGTCTGGGTAGAATGAGGTCAAAAAAGCTTGCTCGGTCGGGTTTACTCGGTTGAGCGCCGATCGCGCTCCTCGGATTTTTGGGGCATGACAGTGTTCTTCCTTTTTTTTGTTTATACTATTTGTACTTGGATCTTTCTCTCCGCGGTTGATATTACTTCGTTATCCTTATCTTGATGTTTATTATCATATCGTGTGAATTTTAATTGACCAGTAGATGTCCTGACTATTCCTTGTCACTACCCCACCGAGGTTAGTCTTGATACTTAATAGGCACCGCCGTAGTGTGCTCATACTACACATCTGTACAATTTGTTGTGTATGAATCTAGGTATTGATCGATAGTAGTTGTGCGGATCATCACAGTGGAGACTCACGATATCCTGCTGCTGCATTCACAGGTCTCGGAGTCACCTTCATTTGTAATTATTTCCATTTGCTCTTTTGTTTCGGGGAAGAGATGTAATATTTTGTGTAATTAATGTTAGATGGGCTTGTGACTTGTACCACTGGTTTCGGGAAATTTTGAATTATTCAGTGTTAGTTAATTTAAAGTTAGAAAGCATCAATGTTATTTTAGTTTATGTTAGGCTTACCTAGTTTAGAGACTAGGTGCCATCACAAAATCCTACGGAGGGACAAATTGGGTCGTGACAAGTTGGTATCAGAGCACTAGGTTTATGGGTGCTACGATTCACAAGCAGGTTTAGTAGAGTCTTGCGGATCGGTACGAAGACGTTTGTACTTATATTCGAGAGGCTACAGAACTGTTAGGAAATTCCCCTTCTTTTATTTCTTCACGTGCGATATTGATTCAGCTCGAAGTATATAACTTATGTTCCTTTACATCCACTCGTGTATAATATTATGCTCTCGGCATTCGCCATACGCCAGTGGTTCATGATGCTACAAACAGACTACGAAGGAGTCAGGGATGGTCAGACATTGTCTTAACATATTGTTCAGACTGAAGGCCCAGAGGTATTGAGAGACTATTCAGTTGATCGTATGGAGGCGCAGTGGTTTCCGACATCTGGGTTGTAGGTGCGAGCTAGGAAGGTTCAATTGGTTGACTAGTTGTCACAATTTTGGCAAGGTCACGAGGTGGGTGTTGATTGGGAGTAGTTAGTGGTATTGGAGTACCTTGTGATTTGTGTTGTGAGAGCTGTGGAGAGTAGTTTTGTGGATTGTCAGACGTTGTTTCCCATGGCTTTGCACCAAGAGGAGGAGTCCAATAGCGGCATTCAAATTGTAGAGTTAGACTTATATCAGTTTGGGCTGGAGGCATGTATATATGTAATATTGGTGGATTCCCGGATTTTGCAGTTGGCCAAGGATCGATAAGTTGCATGAGATGATATTGGGGCTGCAATATTTCTACGTCAATAATGGATCTGCAGTTCGGCATCAAGGGGAGTTGGAGGAACAACTTCAGATTCATAGAAGGTCTATTCAGTGGAAGTGACGTGGTTGCGGCAAGGTGGGGTGCTTCAAAGGGAATGCAGTGGTTTATGGGCTTCTGGCTATGTGGTTCGTGTTGAGATTATCTGTATTTAGGAATTTGATTGGGATTATTGCATATCGACTATCCGAAGAAATAAGTCAGTTCAGTAGTGTTGGGCCAGCATAGCAATGAAAGTAAATGGTCCTTTTGAATAGGAATTCTCTAGTGGCATTTATGGCAGCACTCTTGTATTGGACGATTTATGTGACTCGATCGAGTTAGGGAGGTGTAGTTCCAATGGCTTAATTACGTGCGCGTAAATCTCGAAGGGTTCTCGATGGGTTGACTACAACTTGATTTGGTTGTCTTCTATAGGCATGATGGGTATGGGGTACATTGCGGTTTTCTCCTGAATTAGTATATGAAATTAATTGAGAGTTGGCCATACTGTCTATCATATGTGAAGAGTGTGTATTTTAGAAAGGACCTTGAGTTTTGGTTTGTGGCTGTGTGTCTAGTAGCATGGTGATTACTGGGTTCTGAGGCTTTCGAAATTCATGTTTTGCTGAACTGCCGAAATTTTATATAGGTGCTTAGATAGGATGATGGAAGGTAAGTGATATATCAGCCATTTGATCTGCATAGTTTAGTCCGGGTTGATGTTGATCTTCCGAAGAATATTCATCTAATTGGGAAGGATCGGGATTCGGTTGTGAGCTATGTGGAGGACCAGCGAGAATATGTGTTTTGTATCAGGTTCAGTTTGTGTGCTCCTATGAGATTGTCATTTTGATCATGTTACCAGGCATGATGGATATTATATATGTCCTAGCGTATGATATGTTCTACTCTTGTATGTTGTGTTAAGCAGTGATGTGGTATTATTATTTCCCACGCAGGTAGTGATTCTGCTCAGGCCTTATGGCGATGCGAGCAAGATAACCCTCGTGATGTTGATTTTCTTATTGCACCTTAGTCGTGCTTGCTTCTTTCATGTTTTAGCACTTTTATCTATTTTCCCACAGTTTTATTTGTGCACTCTGTTATACTTGATTTTAGTATTCATATGATCAGTGAACCCGAGCATTTTGGTTCGACGAGTATTTGGGATCGGGTTGCACACCGCATTAGATGTTATTTGAGATACCCCTTCCTTGTGTTTATTTGGGGGTTCTGTTTTTCCTCTGTGGAACAATTTGATGAAAACTATATTTTCGTTGTTGCACATGTTACACTTGTTAGGGAATTCTTCTACTTTGCTTTTCCCTGTGTTACGTAATTGAGTTATTGCTGGTTCACTGTACGAATTGTGTAGTGTGAGAATCCGTGTGATTCCGTGATGAGGTGTCAGTTGTGCTGCTTGTATTGCGTCTAGTGGGACTTATGGAGAGTGTCACCCAGGCAGGCTTACTTCTGGTAGAACCAGTCATCTCTTAGGCTAGGGGAGGAGCACTGACTCCCACTACTCGCACTCTAGAGCAGATGCCTCCTGTGTTTTAGAATCCAGTAGCTCAGCCAGTTGGGGTAGTTCAGCCGAGTGTTATAGCTCAGACCGGTTATGGAGCAACTATGTCTATTGATGCTTTGTGGAGGTTGGACAGGTTCACCAAGCTCTTCACTACTACCTATGGCGGTATATCTTCAGAGGATCCCCAAGACTATTTGGACAGCTGTCATGAGGTTCTACGAAACATGGGGATAGTGGAGACCAATGGGGTCGACTTTGCTACTTTACGTCTGTCAAGTTCCTCCAAGACTTGGTGGAGAGATTATTGTTTGGCTAGACCAGCTAGGTCACCGACTTTGACTTATAATATGTTCTCTCAGGTATTTCTGGAGAAGTTTCTTCCTATCATTCAGAGAGAGGGCTATCAGAGGCAGTTTGAGCGTCTTCAACAGGGTTCTATGACCGTCAGTCAATACGAGACTAGATTTATTGCTTTGGCCCGTCATGTTGTTATCCTACTTCCCATCGAGAGAGAGAAGGTCAGGAGGTTTATTGAGGGACTAACTCAGCCTATTAGATTGCAGATGGCTAAGGAGGCAAGAAGTGAGATTTCTTTCTATGATGCAGCCAATGTGGCTAGGAGAGTTGATATGGTTCTATTACAGGGGAGTGGTCAGGGGTCTGACCATAGGCCCCATCATTCTGGCAAGTTCAATGGTTCCTTATCTGGAGGCAGGTATTCTTTTGGTAAGGGTAATCCTCCTAGGCCGTTTCAGTCATCACTTCAGGCTTCTCACGGTGCTCGAGGTGGCTATGGTTCTCACATATAGTATTCTGATAAGTTGCTCTATAGTGCACTACCAGCTCCTATCGGTGCACCTTCGCTCCAGAGTTTTCAGGGTAGTTTCTCAGGCCGTTAGGGTCAGCAGTCCGAGCAGCAGAGGGCTTATTATACTTATGGCAATACGAAGCATATTCCACCGCCCACTCAGTCAGGTAGAGGTAGGGGTCAAGGTGTTAGAGGTAGAGGTCAGGCTGTTGAAGGTGGAGGTCAGGTAGCTAAAGGTGGAGGCCAACCAGCAAGAGGCCATCCTCGGGATGTAGTTCAGAGTGGTGGGGCCCAGCACTGATGTTATGTTATTCCAGCCAGACCTGAGGCTGAGGCCTCCGATGCAGTTATCACAGGTACGGTTTCAGTTTGCAGTAGAGATGCTTCAGTTTTATTTTCTCTGGGTTTTACATTTTCCTATGTGTCATCTTATTTTTCCCCTTATCTGGTTATGCGTTGTAACTCTTTTAGTGATCTTGTATATGTGTCTACACTGGTGGGTGATTCTATTGTGGTTGATCATATTTATCGTGCTTGTGTGTTTGTTATTGGTGGTCTTGAGACTAGTGTAGATCTCCTACTTCTTGATATAGTGGATTTCGATGTCATTCTGGGGATGGATTGGTTATCCCCTTATAATGCTATGTTGGAGTATCATGCCAAGACCATGACCTTATCATCGGCGGGGTTTCCTCATTTGGAGTCGAGAGGGGCTTCGGGTCATTCCACCAGCAGGGTTATCTCATATGTTAAGGCTCGATATATGGTTGATAAGGGATGTTTGGCCTATTTGGCGTATGTTCGTGATTCTAGTGTTGAAGTTCCTTGTATGGATTCTGTGCCCGTTGTTTGTGAGTTTCTAAAGGTATTTCCTTCAGACCTGCTAGGGATGCCACCCGATAGGGATATTAACTTTTGCATTGATTTGGCTCCGACCACTTAACCCAATTCTATTATACTATATCATTTAGCCCTGCCATAGTTTAAAGAATTAAAAGAATAGTTGGAGGACTTGCTGGATAAAGGCTTTATTAGACCTAGTGTCTCGCCTTGGGGTGCGCCGATGTTGTTTTTTAAGAAGAATGACGGATCGATGAGGATGTGCATAGATTATCGATAGTTGAACAAAGTCACCATCAAGAATAAGTATCAATTGTCGAGGATTGATGATTTCTTTGACCAGCTTCAGGGTGTCAAAGTGTTTTCAAATTTTGATTTGAGATCTAGCTACCATCAGTTGAGGATTAGGGCATCTGATGTCCCTGAGACAACTTTTCACACTCGGTATGGGAATTATAAGTTCTTAATGATGTAATTTGGGTTGAGAAATGCCCTAGCAGCTTTCATGGGTTTGGTGAACCGAGTGTTCAAGCCTTATTTGGATTCCTTTGTGATTGTCTTCATTGATGATATTTTGATCTATTATTGTAGCCGGGAGGAGAATGAGCAGCATCTTCGAGTCTTTCTTCAGACTCTGAGGGATAGTCAGTTGTATGCTAAGTTTTCAAAATGTAGGTTTTGGTTGGGCTCAATAGTATTCTTGGTTCACGTCATATCATTAGATGGTATTTAGGTGGAGCCTAAGAAGATTGAGGTAGTCAAGGATTGGCCTAGACTCGCATCAGCTATAGAGATTCGGAGTTTCTTGGGTTTGGCAGGCTATTACTGTCGATTTGTCGAAGGGTTTTCATCTATTGCAGCCCCGATGACCAAGCTGATCCAGAAGGGTGCCCAGCTCAGGTAGTGGAATGACTATGAGTCTAGCTTTCAAAAGCTCAAGACAGCTTTGACTACGGCACCGGCGTTGGTATTTCCCGCAAGTTTAGGGCCATATATAGTGTATTATGATGAATCTCGTATTGGATCTGGTGCGTGTTTATGCAGAATGGAAAGATTATTGCATAAAGATCTGCAGAAGAATTATCCAGTTCATGATTTGGAGATAACATCCATTGTTCACGCGCTGAACATGTGGAGGCAATATTTATGTGGCATTTCGCGTGAAGTGTTCTCGAATCACAAGAGTTTGCAATACTTGTCCAAGCAGAAGGAGATAAATTTGAGGAAGGGAAGGCGGTTGGAGCTATTGAAAGAGTATGATATCACCATCTTGTATCATCTGGGAGAGGCCAATATAGTGGCTGATGCTTTGAGTAGGAAGTCAGCCAGTATGGGCAGCATTGCATATATTCTGATCGGTGAGAGAACGCTCGCTTTGGATGTTCAGGCTTTAGCCAACTTGTTGCTGAGGTTGGATGCTTCAGAGCCCAACTGTGTGCTAGCTTGCACAGTCGCTCTTTCTTCATTATTTAAGCATATCCTAGATTGGCAGTATGATGATCCTCATTTTCTTGTCCTTAGGGACACGGTGCGGCACGGGGGTGCCAATCAGGTTACAGCTAGAGATAATGGATTTTTGAGGATGCAGAATCGTATTTGTGTGCCTAATGTGGATGGACTTCGTGAGTTGATTCTAGAGGAGGACGATATATTCCGGTACTCTATTCATCCGTACACCGCTAAGATGTATCAGGATTTGCAGCAGCATTATTGGTGGAGGAGGATGAAGAAGGATATTGTTGCGTATGTAGCTCGGTGTTTGAATTGTTAGCAGGTAAAGTACAAGCATCAGAGACCTGGTGGTTCATTTTAGAAGTTCGATATTCCTGAGTCGAAGTGGGAGTGTATCACTATGGATTTCGTTGTTGGACTCCCACGAACTCAGAGGAAGTTTGATGTAGTATGGGTTATTGTGGATGTTTACCTCGAAATTGGTAATTGCAATTAGGTTTGATTTTGTGGTTATAAAAATATGTGATCTGTTTTTATGCTAGTTGTTTAGGCTACAGATGCTAAGTATGAGATTAGGAGATAAGATAAGAACTCAAAAATGGTATGTTTAAGCAAACCGAGTGGCTGAGAATCGAGGCCTCGAGCCTGGTTATACGGGGCCTCGGGGTCGAGCTTGGTACTAAGTTATGGAGAGCTGGTAATGAATTAACAACTTTGAGAGCTTTGATGAAGGCTCTTTATGATCAATAATGAGCAATAAACGAAGAAAAATTAACAGAACACAATAAATGTAAGTAAGGGAGAATGTGTTTAAGTTAGAGAGCAGAGAATGTTCTTGTATTCAATGTTGTGTATTGTATCTTATGTATTGTGTCTCCTCACAAATGACAAGGGTTCCCTTTATATATGAAGGGGAAAACATCAAATCACAAATGCATTTATTACAAAGATATGGGGGTGGTACAGCCATTTAATCCCATGATACGGGCTTAAACTTGCCTAATAGACTTTGTCAGCTCTAGTCACGCGCCTTGGGAACTTCATATGAGTCCACTGTAGCCGCTGGTTTGCACTATCTCGAGGCCGATCATTGAGAACCCTCGGGGTCGAGACCCCGAGCTGAACTTCAAGCCTTCTGGGGGCGGTCTTTAAGAGGTGCCTTAATGATCATAAAATTGGATAACTAATATTTACAATATACAGATAGTCTACGTGTTTCTTAGAATGAAAATGATAAGAAATGGTTTTGAATTCCGCCTATTTGGTACCTACTACCATGATGTCAGTTCATCAGATCATTAAATGCTACGACTCAAAAGCCGTGCGGGAGTCGCTGTCAATATGAACACCGAGAAGCCCCTAAACCGCCATTATTCAACTTTTCCACTTCTCAAACGCTTCATATATGGCTCTTATAAATACCTCAACCGTCTTGCAATTCATACTTTACGATATCTTCAAAATTTTACAGCTAAATTCACTACCTCTTTTATTCTTCTCCCTTATTTGTTTGCTTCTTTACTTTCGTTCCCGAAAACCCTTCTTTTTATAGTTATTTCCCAAACTTCTAGAACAATACCTCAAAGGGAAGGCACCACCTCCTGGTCACGCTCATCGAAGGGCAAACCGAAAGTTCTCCCAACTGTCGAGCAATGCACTCCTACCAAATTCGTTTCTGTACATGATTTTTCGGTCGAAAATCTTCCTGCTACACCAGGATGATGTGAGCATGTATATTGGTACATCAACATGGTGACTGATACAAAAATAGTGAAAGATGATTGCCGATGGGGGAAGGCAGCATTAGTAGAAATTCCCAATCTGGAGGAGAGCATAGTGGACCATAAGGTTGGGTTCCTCTATGTGTATACATACCCATTTAATTTAGGCCCTGCGGATTCTTCGGATCCTTCTTTCTGGAGGATAGTTCATATGCTTCGATACTTTTATAGCAAGGTCAGGGGTATGACCTTCACTCTACATCACCTGATCAGATTATACAGCCCTCGTTTCTATCAGGGTTTGATCAGGATTCATCCTCGATCTGTGAGGAAATTTTTTTTAAGCATTGACGAGGATAAGGATCAGGGGTGGATGAGTCGGTTTGCCCAAGTGAGGACCTTGGATATTATCCCAACTAATAGGATGCCATTCCCGGAGGAGTGGAATATGAGTTGTGAGTGCCTCTTTTTACCCTTTTCCAAAAAAATGACCTTCTTTTGATTATGAAGCCACAATTTGGTACCCCGATGCGGTTCATGATCTATCGGGATGGATCAGGTAGTTGGATTTCGCTTTCCCTTTTTTGATAGTTCTTGGTGCGACTTGGCTAAAAAGTTATCGCCAGCCAAGAATTATGGTATGCTTTTTACTGCTATGCCTCGTAGGCTTCCTTATGGGTATATTTGGTAAGTCTAATGCTTTTCGTTTGTGTAGGACTCAGGGATGGAGTGTCGATGAGGCCAACTCCAGCTGGTGAGAAGGGCACCTCGAAGCCTAGCAAGGGTAAGAAGAGGAAGAGGGAAGCTTTGACTAGATCTTTAGCTAAGTTTGATGCCACAGCCTCGGCTTCTAGTGAAAGTCCTCATTTCGAGGAAGAAGGTGCTGATGATGTAGGCCCTTTGATACAAAGGATAAGATGGGGTGTATATGCTCTGCAGGCTTCTAGGTCGATGGTGGTCGATATAGACCAATCCCGTGTTGAGGGGACCCTCAAAAAGGGGGCAGCCGCAGCCCCTCAGTTCCAAGTCATACATTGTATAGCCTATGCCGATGATCCCTCTATTGATGGCTTTGGAGAGCCTAAACTCGAAGCTTCTCTGGGGCGAGAGGAGACCTTTAGGGAGCTTTATGACCTAGGTGGCATTAATTTGGGCCCTTCATACTCATCGGGGGAGATTAGGGATGCTCAGGATTAGGATACCACTGGTGCAAGGGCCTTACATGGAGGGAGAAATGTGCTTGAAGACCTTCTCCCTGCTTTTGATGATAATATTGATCTTGATGCTCACGCTTCTTTTGAGGAGGCGGAGAGGATTCATCATCAGGTGATACTCTTGACATCTCATTTGTGTTTCTAAATCTTTGTACTTGACCTTCTATCTTTTATGTGATGTCGTAGTCCAAGAAGATGTATGATCAGGCCTTCTCTAATCTCTAAAATGAGCTTTTCTATTTTGGGAAGGAGGTCGAGAAGCTTACCTCGGAGTTAAAAGAGTCGAGGACCTCCTCTGCCCAAAAGGGGGAAGAGTTGAGCACGTTGTAGGCTAGTTTGGAGGGAATGTGCCGGGAAAGGGCTGGCCTTGCCGAGCAGGTAAAGTGGCATCCATGAACTCACCTTTTTACTGTTATGATTTGATGCTCACCAACTTGTTTTGCCTTTGCAGATTGGGCAAAAATATGACCTCATGGGGAGACTTCAGGGAGAGGTTTCCGCCAAGAATTCGGAGATCCTCGAGCTGAGGAGGCAAGATGAGGCCGCAACCTCGGAGAGAGAGCATTTGCGGATAGAGTTAACATCAATCGAGGGACTTCTTTGGAGTGCTCAAGAAGATGTTGCGGTTCTTTCGATAGCCAAGGCTGAGGCCGAGGAAAATACATATTCATATAAGAAGGATACCGCTACTGCGAATGAACAAGCCCAAAAAATATCGCAGAGGGTCGAGCAGAAGCTAACTAGGGTCGTTGCAAAGGAGAGGAGGCAAGCTCTCAAGTAGGCAAGTGCCAAAGGTGTTGATCTCTTGGCTGAGACAGGAAGCCCGAGACTTGGAGGAAAAATCGACATTCTCATCCTCTTCGGATGAGGGTTCCGAAGATGATCCGAAGGCTAGTGCCGGTGGGGAGTAGACCCATGTCTTTTTCCTTTCTCTCCTTTCCATGTATGAACTTCCTGAGGAAAGAGTCTTGTAAAGATGCCCCTTGTAAATATATTTTTTGCAATGTAAGAAAATTTTTCTGCTTCAAATCTTCAAATTTATTTTCGATGCTTATGCAAAGTTAGCCTGTTGAATTTTGATATTGGCTCTTCGGTGCCCATAATTGGAGTAGTCGGGCCCCTCAAGATCGGGCAACATCTCGATATTAGGTCGATTGCTTTTTAGATTTAATGCTTTTAACAACATAAATCCTCGGCGTCTCAACAGCTCCCGAGTACCGCGTGACAGTAATATGTGTGTGCCACGGTTGTGAAGCGACCGGGGTGGTCCCACCGGTACATTTCCAAAAAATGATACTGACTTGATCAGAATTAATTAGTCTTTAGGATAGGCGAATAGTCGTTGCCTCCTCTGTATATGAACTTGTTTATTTCTTATCTGATGACTCTGCTACTTTGAGTAACTACCCCATTCATAGAGTTCTTTTTTTTTTGCGCTAGTTGTCTCATCATTTCAAAAAGATTTCGCCCATGTATTTACCTTCACTTTTCTTATTTTACCGTAGCCATGGCTACTACGTCCAAACCCGTTCATCACGGAGAGGAAGGCTTGTGAGCATGTGATTTTTTCCCTATATGAATTACTCCTATAAAATACAAGAAAATAGATTTTTTTCAATTACTTGCCATTTTTATATGAATTTTGTAGGATTTCATTAATTGTTTACATTTTTGTGCACGTTTAATTGTTATTAAAATCATGAAGAATGCCAAAAATACCATGCATTTCATTTTCGTTTTGTTTTTACATCTTTAGGACTAATTAGTTAATTATTTATTTTATTAAAAAATAAGAATACAAAAAATGGTCCATTTTACATTTTTACCTTTTAATTTTTAGATTATTGATTTTTCTCTTCTAATTTAGGATGAAGTAATTTTTATAAGTAGGTAATTGGTTAGTTTTACAACTTAGATTAATTTAGGAATTTAATTTAGGATTTTAATTAATGAAAAAGAAAAGAAAAGAGAAAAACAAAAAGAAATGGAAAGAAGGGGTTAATTGAAAAGGGGTTTAAATTGTGAATTTGGGCCATTTCTTTAAGCCAAAACCCGTTCCAAACTAGCCCAAACCAGCCTTACCCGGTCAAAATCCCCCACCCTCCAAACGATACCGTTTTTCATCCTAAATAATCCCAGTCGTTGATCATCACAAATCCAACGGCTGGGAACTGATCTTATTTTTGTATAATACGGTCAGAACCACCCCCTAACCCCTATAAACACCCCCCATATCACTTCATCCATGTCACTAACCCCAAACCCTAGCCGCCCTAAATTGCTCCACCGCCTCCGTTGTGGTCTGCCGACCAAAAATCGCCTCACGACGGCGGACCACCTCCAAACACCACCAAATCAACACCTCATAATCCCCGTCCTCTCCTCATTCCGAATCCCCAAATGGTTACCTTTGAATCCCTACCAAAAGCTTCAAATCTTAGATCGAAATTTGGAACCTCAAAACCCTAAGTCACCCAAATGCCATAAAATTCACACCATGCAATCTCCTCTTCCTCCTCTTCCTAAATATCCCCATGATTCCCCTTGAATCACCCCCAAACTTGTCGAGTTTTAAATCTAATATTCCGGAAAAACCCTAAATTTTTCCTTTCTTCTTTTTATCGGTCAGTTGTTGGAACGTGTGAACCCAAAACGTCCATTAATTGATTGTTCTTGTTAAGAACATTTAATTAATATTGTATAGCTTCACGATTGCTTCTTTCAGAATAGTTTATTAATTGGTCCAGTCCAAGAGAGCCTTAGGTAATTTCTTTTCCATTTTTGTTTTCTTTCTTTCGTTTCTTCTCTTTATGCTATCTTCTGCTTTCTTACACTAGTTTCTTTCTTTTATCATGTATGACTTAGATAATGACAGTGTTTTCCTTTTAATTACTATTGTTTGTTGGTTTTATTTGTCAGTTGAAGCATGCCGAATATTATAGTTTAATCTCAATTGCATCAGTTTTACAATAATTAGGTTTAATGGTAGATTTTTTCCTTCTCCATGTTTCTGTTTATTTCCCTCTTGTGTTTATATATTTATGTTCAGTAAGATTATTAGGATATTTTTACTCAAGTACCAAAGGGTTAATTAACAACCTATCAAACCTATTTTCAAATTAGCCTTAGAAACATTAGCTCAGCTATTTAACTTATTTGATTGGCAAATTGATTAGTTCAATTTTTAGATTTTTCTTGACTTTACCACCCTATGTTGTTTTTGTTTAAAATAAATATTTTAAAATTCAATTTTTTCTATATAAGTTTAACTTATTAAGTCACTAGATTAGGAGTAAATATTTTGAATTAAGCCCTAAATACCCTTAAGCCTAAAATTCATTTTAGAACTAAAAGAACATTGAAACTAGCCTAGTACCTTAATTCTGGAATCTTCTAAATTATTCTAGGAGATTTTACAAGAGTTTTGAAATCATAATTTAGGCCACGCTTAGTTAGAATGGAAATAATTAGTAAATGGGAGGGTAAAACTGAATTATTGCATTGGTTAATATCAGAAGGTTCTAGGTCTTTGGACAGCTGTCCCCATTTTAGCAAAAGATGCTGAAATTGGGTGGGAAAAAGGATAGACAGGCGTAAAAAGATGTTGTACTATTCTGATTTTCAAAATTTTAGGTTAGAATATTCCTTTTTGATGCATTTTTTTGCACTCTATAAAAGAAAAATATTCCCTCACTCACACACAGACATTCAGCATCATTCTCTGCACAAAAATTTCTTAAAAACACATCAGATTTTGGAAAACCTAAAAGAATACTCAAAAGCTTTCAGCTACTATTCCATTAATAGCCGATCACTTTCTCTTCTGATTTATATACTATAAATTTCTCTTTTAAAATTTTTGGGCTCTTGGGTTGCAAGATGGTTTGAGTTGGAATGTTGTGATACTTCTGTTTATTTGCTACTGGTTCCATTGGTTTTCTGCACTGTTAATGTTGTTCTTCTAAGTTGTTGTTTGCTTGGCTAGCTTTGATTTTCCTACCTTGGTTATTTGGTCCTTTGTCAGCTAATTTTCTGCACTTAGGTATGCTTTTTTTGCCTTCTGTAACCACTTGTTTGGAATAAATTAATGTAAATCTTTTGTTTTAAATGCCCTGTCCCATTTTCAATTTGTGTGTTTCTTTTTGTTTTATGCCCATGATTCCTTTAAATGATGTTAATGTAATACTTCACTAGCATGTTTGAAAATTTTTACTTAGCTTAGTTCTTATGTGAATGAATGCAAGAATTGTTTGAACTTGGATTTTTAATTGCTGAAGTAGTCTCCTTCCTCTCTTTCTGATTGCTTTGTCATTTAAGTAAAAGATACACTAATCAAAGGATCTCTATATGTACTGAACCCTGCATTTTATGTTTGTTGTTTTGGCATGTGAGTTGTAATAAGGCTAAACAATCTCAGGACTGGTGTTTGAAATGCTCACTTGTAAAAAATAGCTCGATAGCTGATGTGGTTAATTGAGCATCTCCGCCACCACCCCAAGTTCATGAGTTATGGTTCGAGCGGGAACAACTTCATCAAGAGTTATGAGGAAAGGGTGAAAGATTACAATTCTCAAGAAGGGTTTGAGGCTTGGGGTTCCCACTTAAGGACTTTGAAGGCAAATCAAATTGAATGGACTCTAGGATGGCTCCCGGTAACGGAAGTCAGATACATGACGGCTTCAAAAGACTACTTGATGATAATGGGTCTAAGGAGTATCCAACCATATGCACCGCAAAGAGTTCTAAGCAGCTGGGACATTTCAAGTGGCACTTGAAGATGTAGATTTGAGCACCCAAGCCATTGAGCTACACCCAGAAGCAACACTACCTGAGGCTTTATTCCAACAAGACTAGAATGGTTGTCGATATCTGAAAAGTGACACCGAGGTACCAGATCTTGTGAGAGGAGAAGTGGATCCAAATTATGCTACATGGTTTGAGAGAAGGTTTTGTGCAAATTATGAGTCAGAGCCCAAGCCCGAGCCTGAAATGCCCATCAAAAGACCTCACGTTCAAGATTTTAATGATAAAGTCCGGGAAAGGTTGGCTTGGGGAGAGAAGGCGAAAAAGTATCAAGCCAGTATTCACACTTTGCAAGAAGTACTGAGCAACGTCATATTCAATAATGATATACAGGCGTAAGAGGATGGAGGTGATATAAGAAGGTTGGCCCAACAAAATAAAGCACTCCGAGCCCAAGTTCGGAAGATGAGAATAGCAGCTGAGAACCCGGGCAGAAGCAAAAAAGATGAAAAGATCATCTACAACCTTATGTAGAAAGTACATGACTATGAGGATGATTTACAAAAGACTGAGACTCAGCTAGCAAAAGCCCGAACAAGGTTGGCCAGAAATGCAAAAGAACGGGCAACCTTCGTTCGGCAGTTGAAGAAAAGATATGACAGAGGGTCATGGGTTGGAAAAAGCAGATTAATATCCTTGAGGGTGAAATAACTAAACAATTCAGGAGCTTCAAAGACGAGAGAGAACATTGCTACACTTTGATGGCACAGGTAGAGGAAGACCTACATCATTTGCAAGAGCAGAATCATACGGCCACCAAGGTTTTGGAGACTAGATCTCAACAAATTATGCGGTTGTTACAAGAAAAGGGCATCATCAGGTGAAGGGTTAGAAGAATCGCTGACAACATTATGATGAAGTGCACCGAATACGAGGACCTGTATAGGTCCATGTTCTTCGCCTCAGTAATTATCTTTGTTCACCAGATAATGGATGATCTCTATCGCCTTCAGGAAGACATGGCACGTAGGCCCGCGGCAAGACCAACTAGTGTCCCTCGATCCGGATTGGCGGCACTTACGTACTCTTGATTGTTTTCTTTTAGAGTCTGTATTTTCATTCCCAAAGTCTGGTTTGAGTTTGTTCTAGTCTTTCAATTCTTATTCAATTCTTAGGTAGGTAGGATGGAGTCGTTTGTAATATAGAAGATTAGGGGGTTTTATTTTTAATGAAATTTGAAGAAAAACCAAAAATGTCTATTTATTTTTTGCATTTATCCCTTGAACTAAGTGATGATCTGATTCACACGGCGTCATGACATGCAGGCAATCCCTATCGGATCTGGTCATGTTTTTAAATAACCAAAATAAAGGAGAAATAAAATGAGAAAAAGAGAGAAAACAACGAGAGAATTGAAAAGAGGGCAAAAATAAAAGGAAAAGAAAGATCGGGAGATAAACAAAAGCCGGGATGAGACACACAACCATTGCCAAACATGTAGAAACACATTTAACTGCATAGGTGAATCACATCCCCAATGTGTGATTCCCTATGTGTTAATTGCCTCAAACTAATCGGTTTGTTGTGTTTGATATTCAGATTAGGTTCTGTTAAGCTTGTTGATTTGTGGTAACCTGGCTTCATAACCTTACTTTACAAGATCCAAGGGAAGTGTCGAAATGTCGTCAGAATGTCATCTACCAACAATTCCTATCCCAGAGGATAGCCCGATATTGGCTATCCCAACATCAGAGTCAATAGCTGCTGAAGAGAATGGGGTATTGCGCCTCCGCATGTTGGAAATGTGGGATGCTTGGTCCAACGGTAGAGAGCCGCCTAGTGCAATACCTGGTTTCCCCGAGCTACTTCCCACGGCAAGTGGAACTTCCAACATCCCCACAAATAACCCAAATACCCCACTCGGATATCCCACCATCACAACCCATTTTGCCAGAATGCCTTTGGTGGTTCACACTCAGGCATTGATTTCGAGAGTGGCTTCTAACATATTCACCGCACCACCAACCTCGACTACGGCCCAACCAACTTTGCCTAGGCCAAGTTTTGATCTATCATCCTTTACTTTCCAAGTACTATCTTTTCCACCAGACACTGTACATTTTACCAACAATTCTTACCTTCAACAACCCCGGTATGAGTTTACCGCGGGACAAGAGAGAGCTTCAAAAAATCCCGAGCAAGAGGAAATCACTCGTAAAATGATAAGCATGGAACAAAGCCTTAAGAATATGCAAGGTTTAAGTGGCCAAAAGAGTGTATCCTATACTGACTTATGTATGTTCCAGTATGTTAATTTACCTATCGATTTCAAGACCGCCAAGTTAGAAACGTATGAAGGACACGGGGACCCCATAGCCTACCTAGTTAAATTCATTATCTTGTCCTTTGTTTACTTTTCTTTGAATCCCTATCGGTTTAATCCTTCTCCGAAACTAATACAAATAAAAGGTGGAAAGATTGGTTTTACAGGGTTCTTCTTTGAATCCCTATCAGTTTAACCCTTCTCCGAAACTAATAGAAATAAAAGGTGGCAAGATTGGTTTTACAGGGTTCTGCTTAACAAAAGCCAAATTCAAGGAAAAGCACCCAGCCTTAGCAGGTGCATCAAGTCGATCTCGACTGGCCATGATAGTCGATGCTCCAGAGTCAAAATTATTGAAAAGGAAAGAAATCCAAAGTCAAGTTCCCATAAAGGCAAAATAAGATGAAAAGGCCAAAGCCCTACAGGGGTTAACCATCATGCAAAATTTTGGAAAAAGATTGATCTCCGGAAAGCCGACAAGCAACGGAGATTTTCATCAAAAGAGTTGGGCCGAGACCGAGTGATCAAAACAACCAAGGCCACAAAACCAACCACCATTTCAAACTAACAAATTGTTCTTTGATTTGAAAATAGGTGCAGTCCAAAACAACCTTGCAAGAAGCAGGTGCAAGAAAAACTGAGGCACGCAGAAACCAAAATGGTTTGCAGCAAAAGTTGACCCAAAAAGGGAAGTCCTTTTAGGCTCTTCATTAATTCTCCTAAATAATTGAAAAGTAAAGAAAAAGAAAGAAGAAAGAAAATAAGAAAAAATTCAAAATCATGGTAGCCTAGGGTCCGCAATCTCTAGCTACATTTTTCAACTTAAAGTCCCATTCCCTGGTCACTCCCAGCATAACCTAGTAGTCCTTTCCAATATAGGGTTTCATTCCCTAGTCACTCCCAGCATAACCTAGTAGTCTTTTCCATTAAAGGTTCCCACTCCTTAGTTGATCCCCGGCATAACTCGAGGTCCTTTTTCTTTTCCGACATAACCCGATGACTTTCCCGGCATAAATAACCTGAGGACTTTTTTCTTTTCCGGCATAACCCGATGACTTTCCCGGCATAACCCGTGGACCTCTCCGGCATAACCCGAGGACCGTTTTCTTTTTTGGCATAACCTGTGGACCTCCCCGGCATAACCCGTGGACCTATTTCTTTTCTGGCATAACCTAATGACTTTTTCGAAATAACCCGTGGACGTCCCCGGCATAAACCGAGGACCTTTTTCTTTTCTGGCATAAACTGATGACTTTCCCGGCATAACCTGTGGACCTCTCCGGCATAACCCGATGAACTTTTTCTTTTCAGGCACAACCCGATGACTTTCCCGACATAACCCGTGGACCTCCCAAGTATAACCCGAGGACCTTTTTCTTTTCTAGCATTACCCGATGACTTTCTCAGCATAGCCCATAGATCTTTTCAGGCATAACCCTATGACTTTCTCGGCATAACCTGTGGACCTCCGCAGCATAACTCGAGGACCTTTTTCTTTCCCAGCATGACCCGATGGCCTTCCCCAGCATAACTCGAGGACCTTTTTTCTTTTATGGCATAACCCGGTCACTTCTCCAGCATAAACTATTAATATTCCCAACTTGGGCCCTCTTATCCCCATTTGATTGCATTCTAGATATAGGATTTCCACTCCCTAATCTCTTTTTCTTAGGGATATACAATCCTGATTTTAATTTCTTTCAGTAAAGAAATAGTTTAGATTTTTGTTAGGGGTAAGGTCTAACCCTTTTTGTTTTGTAGAAATGAAGCACGAGGTCCCTAAATTCGGTATGGTTAGCAACATCCCACCATTGTTGCTCGATTCGTGGGAGGACCTTTCCTCAAGTGACAAGAAACTTGTGAAAAAGTACATGGGTAACCTGCCTTCCTTGCTAGATATTTAGCCAAACAACAAATTGATCAAGGCTACCACTTTATTCTATGATAATGAAAGAGCCGTGTTTCATTTTTGTGACATAGAAATGACCTCGCTTCTAGAGAAAATTGGAGGGTTTGCAGGATTGACTAGGGACAGTCCCGAACAATTGGTACTGGAAAACCATACGGGCAGGGGATTTTTAAAGATAATGGGGCTAAAAAAAATGTTGACCTAGTGTGCTTGAAAGAATCCTACATACCTTTTGAATACCTGTACGAGAGGTATGGTCATAGCAAGTTTTTTCGCACTTACCATGATGAGATCTCACTCAGTTCTCTGGGTTACATCCACCGCAGAGTGTTTGTATTAATTATGTACTTTCTAGGCCTAATAGTGTTTCCAATGAAAAAGGGAAGAATCCACAGTAGGTTGGCCATGGTCGCCAAGACTCTGATGGAAGGGATTAATGGATAGATATATACCATAGTCCCCATGATCATAGCCGACATCTATAGGGCTCTGGAGTGCTGTCAAAGAGGGGTCAAGCATTTCGAGGGTTGTAATTTGTTGTTACATTTATGGTCGCTAGAGCAATTCTAAAAGGGTCGCTACCGCTAGGAATTTCCGCGAAGGGCTTAGAATGACCACATTGATTTCCACCACCCTAAGCAGATGATTTACATTCCAGACAGATTTTCTCAGCCGGAAAATGCAAAAGAAGGGGTAGAGTTCTTCGACAATCTGATCGAGGAACAGGTACAGTGGATGTATAAATGGTTCCCAACAGATGAATTTATCATCAGATCCAGCATGCTCCACACTTGGTGCTGATTGGGTTGAGAGGGATATACCCATATGCCCCTATGCGAGATATGAGGCAAGCAGGTAGGAAACAGGTTGTACCAAGGGTTGTCAATATGAGTCATTTCCGGGCAGACTTTCAAGATGACAATATCTCTTACAAGTGCCAAGCTCAGCACACGTGGCAATGCAAAATCATTATGGAGAAGAATACCATTGATCCAAATAGGTATCATGCAGGGTGCGAGCCTCTCTACCCGGCATGGTAAGAGGATAATCTGAGAGGGATGGTGACACTGATAACTAGGGATTTTGATGCATTTTATACTCCTTCTTGCTTATGCTTCGATTAGAAATTCATACAAAATAGTCCCAAATGGGTCACAAGTTATGCTTGATTGCAGGTTTGATCATCAAAGTGATGAGATATCAAAGATCAGCTCAAACGGAGTGAAACTTGCACAACTGCCAAAGACAAGACAAACTCAGGCTAAACAGGCCTAGTGTGGCCACACACCACTTTGTGCGGTCCGCACTAGGATATTTAGAGAGGTGATTTTCAGGCCAAGAGGCAGTGCAACCGCACTACCATTTAGTGCGGTTCACACTAAGATCAACGTGGCTACAATTCATTCTCTACGGTCCGCGGTGAGGAGAATCGGAGAGTTAACATTTTCAGAGTTTCAAGCCTCCACGGTCCGTGGTCCATTTTATGCGGACCGCGATGCCAAGATTCAGAGAGCTATTTTTCAAGGCCAAAGCCCCAGTGCGGACCGTGGTCCATTTTGTGCGGTCCTCACGAACCCCACACGGGTATTTTTGTCCAAATTTTTCAGCCTAGTATAAATAGCTTCTTTTTCCATTTTTAGGATATCAGATATTGTATTTAAGCTGCTGCACTTGTGGGTTCGAGATTATTAGCCATTTTTGGGGCTTTTAGCTACTTTTAATCATTGAATCTTGGTGTTTAACTTAGTGATTAATTAATATGAGATTATCTTTATCTATTTCTTGCTTTTCTTCTCTAAATATGAGTAGCTAGACCCATAAGCTAGGGTTGTGGCTCAACCCTAGTGTGGGTAATTGATGGGTCTTGTAATTTAGGGCTAAATTGACTACGGGTGTTTGTTATTTAGGCCAATTTCATAGTGAATTTTTGAATTAGTGGTTGAAAACATTAGTTTGTGTTGAGTTGACTTGAGCTCTTCTTGAGAAAGAGAGCCTAAGTTTCTGAAATCGGTCCATCAATGAATTGGGGCGTACTCAGAAGATTGATAGCCCAAGTTAAAGGGTATAATCTCAAGAGAGTAATACCCGAATTGAACCCTAAGTTTCTTATGCAAATTTGCATACCCAATTGGTCTTCAGAAAGCCAATTCGGGCAAAATCACTCGAACCACCGCGAGGTATAGAGTAGGTAAAGTCATGCAACGGTTATATTATACTCCCCAAATTTGTCAAACATTCCTTAGATTCATATACCCTTCAATTGACCACCTAGGCGGTAGTCACTACCCTAGTTCCTTTTATACCTATTTGAACAACTCATAGCTTTATAATTCTTAGCATAATTTAGTTACAATTACCATTTGTAGTTTGAAAATAGTAAAAGTAAGCAAAAACCCCAAAAAAGAATAGAAGTGTAATTAAGAACACATATACAATTCTACACTAGACATATACACGATTAAAAATTCTAGCTCTCAATGGATTCAACCCGACCCTAAATTGGGCAAAAGCTCCTCCGACCCTCTCTCGCTACTTAAATAGTAGTGCAGAGTAGGCTGTGATCACTTTTTTGGTATCATTGCCGGAGAGCTAACGGTTTTGGCTATCTATTTAGTTAGATTTGTGTTTTGTTATTCTTTCCTTCTTATTAATAATTTGTTTATGTCAATACTACTGGTACCAAAATGGCTTTAAAATGCTAATGACCCTCTTGGAAATGTGAATGCGGGGAAGGAGGTAGATGACATTGGAGATGAAGAGGTGCCTCTTGTACCTCAAGGACAACGTCGAGGCCGACAGGCTAATGCAAATGACAATATTCCAGACCATCCTCTGCCACCTCCAAGAGTGGCTCCTAGAGTTCTTCCCAACCAAGGCTATGCTAGTGCTATTGTTCTGCCCCGGATCCAGGTAGGCAATTTTCAAATAACCAACATGATGCTGACATTATTGGAGCAGCGTGGGTACTTCACGGGTGCTCCTGTTCAAAATGCCTACAAACATCTCAAGGGGTTCATGGATACCTGTTAGGGGAGCAAGCAAACCAACATGTCCTAGGATGCACTTAGATTGAGGCTTTTCCCTTTCTCACTTAGGGGGAAAGCATTGGACTGGATTGAGCAACTTCCCAACCATTCTATCACAAATTGGGATGAGTTAGCGGATAAGTTCATTGCCAAATTCTTCTCACCGGGGCACATGGCAGCACTACGGATGAGATCTTAGCCTTCAAGCAGGAGCCTACCAAACCATTGCATGAGATTTTGGAGCAATATAGAACTATGGTGAAGGAATGCCCCAACAACGATATGACAGAGGTGATGTTACAACAAACCTTCTATCGGGGAATCAATACAACAAATCAATGCATAGTGAACCAATTGGCTAGGGGTAATTTCATGAAGCTGCCTTATGATGAAGCTTGTGAGATTCTTGATGAAATGGTTGACATATCCTCCGCTTGGCAAAGTAGAGTCAATGTGCCTCAGGGTGACCCCGCGGTTACTCATTTGCACAAAGAACTACATGACCGTGGACAGGCTATAGCAGAACTTACAACTACAATGAGCTAATTGGCAAAGGAAAAGTTGCAACAAGTCCAAAATCCTCGCCAAGTGAATGCTATGGAGGGTGTTAACATGCTAGTTAACCAAAGAAGACGAAGAAGTCTACAGAACCAAGGGAATTCAGACCAATTTGAAAATGATGGTAACTGATTTCAAGATTATGGCTATGATGAGCAAAATGAAGAGGTGCAATATGTGAATAATTACCAAGGACAAAGAGGCAATTCTTCTAACCAACAACAACATTGGCGATCCCAGGGCAATTGGAACAATCAACAACAAGGCAACAATAATTGGAACAATCAATATCAAGGGAACAAAAATTGGGGGAATCAAAATAACAACCGCAACAATCAAGGAAACTGGGGCAATAACAACAGTTGGGGTGGAAACAACAACAACCAAGGCGGGTGGAATAATAACCAAGGAAATCAGGGGCAAGGCTTTCAAAGGCCCCCAATGTACCAACAACCAAACAATCCACCTCATTTTCCATCCCAGGGTCCTAGTTCATCCAACAATGAAATGGGTATAATTGAAATCATGTTTGAACAAATGATGAAAAAGAATGCAGATTCTGATGTGCAATTGGCTTCTCACAATAATTCAATTAGGAATTTGGAGGTGGAACTAGGTCAAATCTCTTAGTCTTTGAATGCACTCCCTAAGGGTGCTCTACCAAGTGATACAGTAGTGAACCCAAAGGGTGGGAAAAATCATGTTATGGCGGTAACTATAAGGAGTGGAAGAGGAAGTGATGTGAATGCATCCAAACAAAAGAAAGTTTTAGCTGATGAAGTTTAGTTACAAGAAGATAAAGTTCCTTTGGTAGTTGAGAATGTGGTTGATGAGAATGTGAATCAAGAAGTGAGAATTGATATCCAAGATGCCGAGGCGGAAACACAAAATGACGTGAACCCATCTAGGGAACACGTAATTGACATGTCGGAGCCGGTTGTGCCAAAAGCCAAGGTACCCTTGACTAGGCCCCCTCCACCTTATCCTCTAAGTCTAGCCAAGAAAAAGAATGAGAATCAGTTTAAAAAGTTTATTGACATGATGAAGAGCCTATCTATCAATGTGCCTTTGGTTGAGGCTTTGGAGAAAATGCATGGCTACGCCAAATTCAAGAAAGATTTGGTTACAAAGAAAAGAACCATGGACTGCGAGACTATCAAGATGACCCACCAAGTTAGTGCTATAGTACATTCAATGTTTCCGAAGTTGGAGGATCCCAATGCTTTCACAATACCTTGCACTATTAGGAGTGCAGACTTTGTGAAAGCTTTGTGTGACCTAGGGGCTTTTATCAATTTGATGCCCTACTCACCAAGGCCAACTTCCATGAGATTGCAAATGGAGGATAGATCAATGAAGCGACCATTGGGTATAATTGATTATGTGCTTGTCCTGGTGGACAAATTTATCTTGCCAACTGATTTTGTGATCTTGGATTGTGAGGTTGACTATGAAGTTCCGATCATATTAGGGAGACCTTTCCTTGCGACGGGAAAGACTCTAATAGATATGGAAGCAGGGGAACTCACTTTCAGGGTGGGTGATGAAGATTTAGTCTTTCATGTGTGCAAGTCAATGAAGCAGCCCAATTGTACCGAAGTGTGCTCATCTGTGGATTTAGTCACAGCTATGATAATTGATAATACCAGAGCAATGATCAATGTTGAGGACCCTTTGGAGGTTGTACTGTTGAATTTGGATGTCAATGATGATGTGGGCCGAGTGGAGTACGTAAATGCTTTACATGGAATAGGTCTTATTCTTATAAGCCTAGGAAACTTTCTTTGGATCTTGAAAATAGAAAGATGCCTCCAACAAAGCCTTCAATTGAGGAACCCTCGGTGTTGGAGTTGATGTTATTACCTCCACACCTCAGGTATGAATTCTTGGGCTCTAATTTAACTTTACCAATTATTCTTTCCTTTTGTCTTACTAACATGCAGGTTGACACCACATTGGCAGTGCTCAAAAAGCGGAAAAAGGCAATTGGATGGACTCTAGCTGATATTCGGGGGTCGCATTCTGCATGCACAAGATTATTCTGGAAGATGATGCAAAACCCTCCTTGGAACATCAAATGAGGCTCAATGAGGCAATGCAAGAAGTTGTGAAAAAAGAGGTGATCAAGTGGTTAGATGCCGGCGTGGTGTATCCTATCTCTAACAGCTCATGGACTTATTTGGTGCAATGTGTGCCGAAGAAGGGTGGTATGACTATGGTGACCAATACCAATGATGAACTTATTCTAACCCGGACAGTGACCGGATGGAGGGTGTGCACTGACTATAGCAAGCTGAACAAGGTGACCCGAAAGGATCACTTCCCATTGCGTTTCCTGGACCAGATGCTAGATCGTCTTGCTGGTCATGCCTTCTATTATTTCTTTGATGGTTATTCAAGGTACAATCAAATTTTTATAGCTCTGGAGGATCAGGATAAGACAACCTTTACTTGTCGATATTGCACCTTTGCTTTCTCTCGGATGCCCTTTGGGTTGTGCAATGTACCGGTAACATTCCAACGGTGTATGATGGCCATTTTCATCGATATGGTGGAGAATATTTTGGAGGTGTTCATAGAAGACTTCAGTGTTGTGGGTGATTCATTTGATGAGTGCTTGAACAATTCAGATAGAATTTTGGCCAGTGTGAAGACACCAATCTTGTGCTAAATTGGGAAAAATGCCACTTCATGGTTGAAGAGGGCGTAGTATGGGCCATAAAATTTCAAAGCATGGGATTGAAGTTAACAAAGCCAAGATAGAGGTGATTTTAAGGCTTCCTCCCCCCACTTCTGTCAAGGGGGTAAGGAGTTTTCTTGGGCATGCAGGGTTATACCGGCGATTTATTAAGGATATTTCGAAGGTAGCAAATCCTCTTTGCAAGTTGCTAGAAAAGGATACAAACTTTGTGTTTGATGAGAGATGTATGCAAGCCTTTTGAAAATCTCAAGCACAAGTTGACCACCACCCCTATCTTTATCGCACCCAATTGGAGCTTGCCTTTCGAGCTCATGTGCGACGCGAGTGATATTGCGGTTGGGGAAATTTTGGGTCAAAGAGTGAACAAAATGTTTCATCTAGTGTACTATGCAAGCAAGACTACGAATGAGGCTCAAAGGAACTACACTGTGACTGAGAAGGAATTGTTGGCTTTTGTGTTCGCTATTGAAAATTTTCAGCCATATCTTATGGGGGCCAAAGTCATAGTGCACACCGATCATGCAGTTCTTAGATATTTGATGACAAGAAAGTCTCCAAAGCTAGACTGATGCGATGGGTCTTATTACTTTAAGAGTTTGATTTGGATATAGTGGACCGGAAAGGTAGCGAAAACCAAGTGGCAGATCATTTGTCCCACTTCGAGGAGGAAGGAAGGCCGTGTGATGGCCTAGAGATCAATGATACATTCCCTGATCTGCTTTCTATTTTTATGAGTGATATGCCATGGTTTGCGGACATTGCTAATTTCCTTGTAACTGGTGTCATCCCGTGTGAGCACGCTTCTAACCAAAGGAAGACGCTCAAATGGGATAATCTGGACTTCTATTGGGACGTGCCATACTTGTTCAAGATTTGCCACGACAGAGTGATCCGGAGGTGTGTACCTGAGGAGGAGCAATTTAGCATCCTAGAGGCTTGTCATTCCGCCCCCTATGGTGGCCATCATGGAGGGGCGAGGACGGGTTTGAAAGTTCTGAGCTGTGGTTTTTATTGGCCAACCTTGTTAAAAAATGCAAGTGATCTAGTAAAAAGGTGCGATCAATGTCAACTAGCGGGTGGGATTTCCAAGAAATATGAGATGCCTCTAAACACCATTCTCAAAGTTGATATCTTTGATGTATAAGGCATCGATTTTATGGGCCCTTTTGTAAGCTCGTATGGAAACACTTACATTCTTGTAGCGGTTGATTATGTGTCAAAATGGGTTGTGTGATTGTCAATATTGTTAATATTCTTTTTTTTTTCATTTTCAATTTGAATGGTAAATGTTCTTTTTCATTTCTTTTTTTTGTCATTTGAAATCCTTTTGATTTTTTATTACAGTTCTAACAACCGGCCCGAAAGGGAAGTACCTTTCCCTCTGGGGGTAGGAAAATCATGATCGGGATAGCGAACCAAAAGCTATGGAACTTGGGTGTGGGTCTTTTGTCGAAATGGAATGGCTTTTCTTTTTCTCTTTTTATTTATTATTTATCGTGAATGGGGGAATCATTACACATAGTATGCCCAATCAGCGTATTTTTTTGTTTTACGCCCCGTAACTCTTCCTCAGCCAGGCTTGGGCAGAATAGCAGGCAGTGGCCTTGCCCAAAAATGAAGCTAGGGGTGTGGTGGCATTTCTAAAGAAGAGAATTTTCACATGGTTTGGCATCCTCAGGCAATTATTAGTGATGGAGGATCGTAGTTTTGTAATAGAGCTTTTGATGCCTCGCTTTCCGCGTATGGTGTCAAACACAAAGTGTCTACGCCTTATCGTCCTCAAGCAAGTGGCCAGGTTGAAGTGTCCAACAGGGAGATCAAGAGCATTTTGTCCAAAACTGTCAATGCCAATAGGACCAATTGGTCTAAAAAGTTAGATAATGCTCTATGGGCTTACCAGACCGCTTACAAGACTCCAATTGATATGTTGTCGTACCGGTTGGTGTTTGGGAAAGCATGTCATTTACCAATGGAATTGGAGCATAAGACCATGTGGGCTTCGAGTGGAGCAACTCAATGAGCTTGATGAATTTAGGTTCTATGCCTACTCTAGTTCGTCCCTGTATAAGGATAAAATGAAATACCTTCATGACAAATATACTCGGGGAAAGGAGTTCAAGGTGGGAGATTTGGTGTTCTTATTCAATTCTCAATTAAGATTGTTCCCGGGGAAGCTAAAGTCAAAGTGAAGCGGACCATTTGAAGTAGTTTGTATGACCCCGTTTGGTGCTCTTGATTTGAAGAACAACGTGGGGAAATTTTTAGAGTAAATGGGAATAGAGTCAAGCACTATTTGGGGAAGTTTGATGATAGCCATGTGGTGGCTATTGTTCATTTCAAATGATTGAATAATAACATGCATCGTATCGCGACGTTAATTCAGGAACTTCTTGGAAGGAAATCCATGTGTTTTTATTCTTGTTTTTCTTTGATTTTCATTGTAGTGTAGGATATATTTTTGGGCTAACTGGTTGTGAGATGTTACAAGATTGAGTTGATACAGTGCAGGACATAGTGGAAAAATGCATAGGTCTCTAAAGTTGCCAGTGCGGTCGCACTAACATTTCGTGCGGACCGTACTGGTAAAGGGTCATGTGATAACTCTCTGAAGTTTGCCACTGCGGTCGAACTACATCTTATGCAATCCGCGGTGGGCCACAGCGGCCGTGCTCCATTTTTGTGCGGACCTCAGTGGGTTGCTAAGTTGAACTTGAAGAAGGCTGTGCAGTGCGGACCACGGTCTATTTTTTGCAGTCCGCACTAGTAGGTGAGACTGGGCCCCAGGTCCTTTTCTATAAAAAGGGCCCGAGGCCCTCCTTTTACCCTTTTTGCATCTTTCACTCTCAGAACCCTAAATCTACTGTTCACCATCTCTTTTGCTTGCACTCAACTGTGTGGACTTGTTATTTTTCATTAACTCCCACATCCGGTACCATTATGTTTCTTTTAATTGTTTAATTTTTGTTAATTTCTTTTAATTTTTGTTTTCTTTCTTCCCTTTTCTATGTTTCCCTTATTTCTTCAATTGATTAGGTTAGGATTGTTAATTTTTAGGTTACCATAGACATAGATAGTTAAGATCAATGGGTAATCATGTAGAGACACTACTTAGGTGGAAAATTGGACCCAAAATCAAAATACATGGAACATTAATTTAGTGCCACAACTGGGCACTCAGTGTGGATCGCGGTCATTTTTGTGCGGTCTGTGGTGCGCCATGCGGTTTGCACTACCATTTTCTGTGGACTACACTGATAACCTTCTAATTGCTGAACCTCAGGCAGTACGGCCACATATATTTTGTGCAGTCCGCACTAGCCCAGTATGGCCACGGTTGATTTTGTGCGGTCCGCACTGCCTAGATACAGAGAGTGGGCAGTCTTAAACCCATCTCTATATGGACCGCGGTTGATTTTGTGCGGTCCGCGATGACCTCAGTACGGCCACAGTTGATTTTGTGCGGCCCACACTAGGTAACTTCTGCAACCTGTCTGCAACTTTTCTTTCCCGCTTCTGCAACTTTGTTCTTAACTGATTAAATTGAGACTAACAAGCTGATTGAATTGTAATTGCAGGCAATGGTGAGACAATGAGGTAAACAATTAGGCAGAGGAGAATCTACCTAGGGAGGGAAGCAGAAAATGATAAAACTCACTCCCCAAGTCTAGGAAAACATTAAAAAGACAAGAAAGCTGATCAAAGTTGCTGACAGAGCTGCTTCCCATTCCTTGGGGAGTGAGTATGAGCCATCCCGGGAGATTTCCTCCGGCTCAGTACCATCACACATCCCTGCCTGGCCAGAGAGGTTTAGGCTATGAGACATTCCTCCATCATCACCCACTACCCAAGCACACACAAATGTTATTTCTAAGTCGTCTGAGGACTCAGCAGCAGGTAGTGGGGAATACTCCACCTCTCCCACAACTTTATTATCTGGAGAGGAAGAAATAGGTGATAAGGAGGAAGTTGGGGGAGAAAAAGAGGTAGGAAAAGGAGGTGAGTCTTAGGTGGGTGGCAGTCCTAGACCAAAAAGCCGGAGGTTTGGCTGGTGGCATATCATAAATTTCGGGAGTGGTGGCCAGTGAAAAAGCTGAGCCTAGAGAGAAGTTTTATTGACAAAGACATATTACCTCACAATCCCAACGTTTTGAGGAAGTTTAGGACAAGAGTGGGCTGGGAACATTTTCTAGATGACTTTGTGGATGCCAACGAACACCTGGTCAAGGAATTTTACTGCAATGTAGCCCACATCAAAAAGGGCTCCAAAGTGACCAAAGTTCGGAATCTAAAAGTTTTATTTGAAGGGAATTACATCAATGAATACCTTGGATTCAATGAGGAGGATGAGACCATGTACATGGCAAAGTTGGGAATGGGTGAGGAGGTCCGTCCATGGTTGGCACAATACCTGGCAATCCCAGGTACCACCTCTGACTCGTTGATAGCTAGAGTCAAAATTTTGATGTGGAGTTTAAACTTTGAGGCACGGGGGTGGGAGACCTTTGTATGTAGTAGGTTGGACCCCATGACTCACGACAATATCCTTCCTCTTTCTTGGGCTGTTTTGGTAGCTTCGATCATGGCAGGGTATCCAATTAATGTGGGAAATGTGATGTCGAGGATTATCTCAATTGTAGGTGCCGAGCATGATAAAAACTATCCATTACCTAGTACCCTCACTATGTACTTCCGGTACTTGAAGGTGGATAAGAGTTCCTTCGATATCAAAGTCAAAGCAAAGGCCCCTTTCTCTTGGTACAGCATGCAGGGAGATGATAACCCCAAGAGCAAGAACTTCAAAGGTACAGCTATTGCTCGAACTAGCCAGTCTGAAGAGCCAGTTGTGGTAGTGGCTCCTATCGAGCCTACCTCCACTTCCACAGATATCCCTCCTGGTTTATCCACATCCACAGCCATTCCTGCTGGCTCGTCCACCTCAGCAGGCACGGAGATTCCATCTTCCTGGGCCCATCCCATTACTACCCACAGATTGAGCCAGGCACTTTTGAGTATCAACAACTGGATGCAGACTGCCTCATCTAAGTTGTCCATTTTGAAAACCACTGTAGAGGCTTAGTTGGATCCTCTAGCTCCACAGTTACCACAGTCCATAGAGGATGCTCTTAAGGATATGTTAGACAACCAGAAGAAAATCTTCGACAACCAGAAGAAGCTTGCTGAGGCAGTTGATTCACACAGCAAGGCTCTCAAGGAGCTTGCTAGGGAGCACAAGAAGCTGAGGAAGACACGGGCTTCCAAGGAGTCCGTGAAGGAGCTGAGAGCGAATGTTGAAAGACTGAAGGCAGATCACCTAACTTAAGACTTATTGCTCCAGGACCCACCACCAGCAGTTCATCCACAGTCGGAGCAGTCTTAGAGGCCTCCTAAGAGGGGGAGGATGATTCCCAGAGCAGATGATGCAGTAATCCAGTTGGCCGACCCAACAGAGGTTTCCTCCAGTCAGCCACCGGATGTATCTCAAGAGCCTGTCCAGGCCCAGGTCCCAGCAGCAGAGCAACAGTGCACAGGGAACCAGTTTGAGTTTTCGGAGCACATTGAGGACCCTGGGATCACTCAAGAGCCTATGCAGATAGGCAGCCCATAGGGAGTTTCCTTGCATCCTTATCCTTCTCTCTTTGTGATGCTTTATTTAGACTAGTTGGCATTGGGGACAATGGCATCTTTCATTTGAGGGGGTAGGCTTTACATTTTGGATGATTGTATATATTTAACAATTTTTATGCTTTATTGATTTTTCATCTTTGGTCTGTATATATTTTTAAAATTTTTCGCACTTTTATTTTACTTTGGGTCTGTATATAAAGTTATGTTATATTGTAGATATTCATCCCATCTATCGTATATTCAACAAGTCCCCTCTCTTATATATTTATTTTACTTTCTGCAAATTTTTTGTTTTTAGCTTCTTAGTTGTGATTCGTAGCTTCTTGTTTTGAAATTTGCAATAAGCCTTTGGTTTTCTTAATGCCACGGTTCTTTCCAAATGTGGAGTGTTGTGTGAACCAGGAGGCTCTTCCCAATGATAGATGATATGACAACCTTTTAAGGGTTTGAGTCCGTTTTTTTATTTTTTGTTTTTGAGTAGTTAGTAGTTCAGGGCACCTCAAGCAAAGCTTCACTTGGGCCTAGCACATTTGCATTTGATGTTATGGTCAAAAACAATTTGTTGTGTTTAGGATGGTAAAAGTCATGGCCTTGAGACTCTTGTGTTGGCCGATAATCATCAAGTATTTTTTTGGGGGCCACTGTAAGCTTAAATTTTATCTGAGGTCATTGTGGGCCCCCGACTCTGTGTCTTTAGCAATCCCATAGCTTGTGTGGTGAGTAGTCATATTGCAAGTCCATGTCCCGAGCCACTGGTCTAGAACATGCCCTGAATGTTTGTTGAGGCAAAATCCTAAGTGAATTTTGACTTGAGACATGATTATAGGCTCTCCTTGGTCCAAACGATAGCTTGAACACTTCTATAACCTACCAATGATAAGATCTTTAGTCAACCCTTTTGAACCTTAGACCTTTTTCCTTCAAGAACCATGATACAAGCCTATACCTGTTCTAAAAGATACCCTCTCTTGGCATCCGAATCTTTCCTTTAGCACATGGCAAAAGTATAAGTTTTGGGGGAGAGACGAGGATTGCAAAAAAGTGGTAAAAAGGCACAAAAATGAAGAAAAAGAAAGGCAATGAAAAAGAAAGAAAAGCAAAAAGACAAAAAGAAAGTTCAATGTGAAAAAGAATAAAAAGGAATTCAAAGAAAAGCAAAGAATAAAAGGTGTGGAAAGTTGAAAAAGTAGAAAAGGTTTGAAATGCATAAGAAAGAGTGACAGTGTATCTCTCTAACCCCTTAGAAAGAAGTGAAATGACTCAAAGGGTCAAGTGAATGGATGCCAAATGAATCAAAAGAAGAGCTTAAGGGAAGATAGAACCTACTTAGACCAAAACATTTCCTAACATGAACCAAAAGCCTTCACAATGTCTCCACAAAATCCCTATATGATCTTGAGTTGAATAAAGCTTACATTAGTGGATACTCACATAAGGGGAAAGCATATGATACCTAGAGCCGAACTTGTTGCTTTTTCTTGAGAGAGAGAGGAGTGAATTCCCATTATCCTCATTCTAAGTGCCACTATATTAAAGGTGAGGATTGCTTAGGGAGAGTTGAGGATGTGTGAGTTTGGGTTCCACAATGACCAAAGTAATATGAAAACGTTCTTTGATGTGTTGAGTCAATTCTTGATGCTCTTGTGTCGCACTTGATCCATGGTGTTTTAAAAGAATAATGTGTTAATGATTCATGTGTATTGAGGGCAAATTACCAATTGAGGCTTGTGGAGGTCACTTTAGGATAGCTAAAAATTTTCTTGGTCATTCTCTTAAGGGGTGGGTCTTATTTTGTTTGCTTGAGGACAAGCAAAAGCTTAGGTTTGGGGGAGTTGATAACTAGGGATTTTGATGCATTTTATACTCCTTCTTGCTTATGCTTTGAGTAAAAATTCATACAAAATAGTCCCAAACGGATCACAAGTTATGCTTGATTGTAGTTTTATCATAAAAGTGACAAGATGTCAAAGATCAGCTCAAACGGAGTGAAACTTGCACAAGTGCCAAAGACAAGACAAGCTCAGGCTAAACAGGCCTAGTGCGGCCACACACCACTTTGTGCAGTCGGCACTAGGAGATTCAGGGAGGTGATTTTCAAGCCAAGAGGCAATGCAACCACACTACCATTTAGTGCAGTCCGCACTAAGATCAATGTGGCCGAAGTTCATTCTCTACGGCCCACAATGAGGAGAATCATAGAATTACCATTTTTAGAGTTTCAAGCCTCCGCGGTCCGCGGTCCGCGGTCCACTTTACGCGGACCGCACTAGAAGCCTTCGTGGCTGCGGTGCATTCTCTACGGTCCGGGATGCCAAGATTCAAAGAGCTATTTTTCAAGTCCAAAGCCCCAGTACTGACCGTGGTCCATTTTGTGCAATCCGCACTAACCCCGCAGGGGTATTTTTGTCCAAATTTTTTAGCCTAGTATAAATAGCTTCTTTTTCCATTTTTTAAGGTATCAGATATTGTAATTAAGCTATTGTACTCGTGGGTTCGAGATTCTTAGCTATTTTGGGCACTTTTAGCTTCTTTTAATCACTGAATCTTTGTGCTAAACTTAGTTATTAATTAATATGAGATTATCTTTATCTATTTCTTGCTTTTCTTCTCTAAATATGAGTAGCTAGACCCATAAGCTAGGGTTTTGGCTCAACCCTAGTATGGGTAATTGATGGGTCTTTACTTTAGGGCTAAATTGACTATGGGTGTTTGTTATTTGGGCCAATTTCATGGTGAATTTCTTAATTAGTGGTTGCAAACAATAATTTGTGTTGAGTTGACTTGAGTTCTTCTTGAGAAAGAGAGCCTAAGTCTCCAAAATTTGTCCAATAATGAATTAGGGCATACTCAAGAGATTGATAGCCCCAAGTAAAGGGTAAAACCTCGAGAGTGTAATAACTGACTTGAACCCTAAGTTGCTTGTGTAAATTTGCATACCCAATTGGTCTTGAGATAGCCATTTTGTGAAAAATCACTCTAAAGACCGAGAGGTGTAGAGTGGGTAAAGTCGTTCAACGGTTATATCGTACTCCCCAAATGTCACGCCCCAAAACCGAAGGACATTACCGGTGCTCAACCGGAGAACCCCAGTCAAGCGGACCTGGAACTGCCTTTCCTATCCCACGTGTTACCCTGTGATTTCAATACTCATTATTCATGTGAAATAGCCATTTGTAATTGAACACATTCTTACGAGATATACATAACATACATGCTTACTTTACGTGGTCTACAAGTTATACTGCCCAAATACAAAATAAATAAGTACATAACCCACATTTCCTGTCTACGGGGCCTCTAGAGATACAAAAGAGTTTTATAATACTTGCCTGTAACAAGGCTCCGGCTATACCTTACACAAATACCAAAATAAGACTCCGGGAAGAAAAGCAGCATGAGCCATGCAGGGCCCCGATAGGAAAGGGGCTCACCAATATAGTTGATGGAAAGATGGAGGAGGTGCTACTGTCGGTGGACTGGAGTACCTGCTATAGAACCACCTACAATCATAACAAGAATGCAGCGCCCCTGGCAAAAGGGACATCAGTACATTTGAATTGTACTGGTATGTATGAACAAACTTTACCCCAAGTAAGATCAATCAATACATAGATAACAAACAGTAATAGAATCAACATTCAAATGCACGTGAAAGGAACAACCAAAGCCAACAAGTTTCACAATATCTCCTTTTTCCCCTTTGAACATCATTTCATACTCAAGAGTTTCATACATTTTCATTTCAATAGTGATTATGATCACTTTTCCACCCTTATTACCTCAGCCACCCTTATTACCTCAGCCACCCTTATCACCACAACCCACACCTTATAAATTCGTGTTGCGGCGCGCAACCCGATCCTACCAAACAATCACATTTCACACAACAACAATAGTTCACAATTCAATCACATGGCTTAAGGCCATCCAAAATATCATTTCACAACAACAATAACAATTTCACAATGATTTTTCATTAACCTCAGTACCATTTCCATCATATCCAATAGCCTGCATACAATTTAAGTCACGAAGATAATTTTCCACAACAGCCACACATGATATTACCACAGTTATTTCAATATCATTTATTACACAATCTTTACCACATAAACACATTCACACACACACTTGGTTTGTTGCCATTTATTCACACCATCATATCAGAACTTATAACTAACAATGTTCAAGGCATATAAATCACAAGAATTCATGAAATAGGCCATCTTGCCCTAACACCCGTGAAACAACCAAAATTCACAAATAGTTCACATAAATAACACGTACCAATTTCTCATACACCAAACAGGGTGACTTTACAAAGGTTAAAGTTAGCCATACATACCTCAAATTCACCCCTTAAAGATACTACAATATTCCAATACACTTAAGCAACTTCAATCTACAATACAACATTCAATGGGATCAATATTAGTAATAAATTCCATAACTTATGCCATTTAGGCATATTATCAAATACTTGTAGGTGTAAATCTTTTCATCTCATAACCATAGTATTAGTTCGTCCAACTATCACCATTAACTAATAATTTATTCCACCATCATTCCTAACCAATTTATAACTTCTAACAACATATGTATGACCATCCATTCACACCCAACCAACAAATCCTATCAAATAATCACCCTTTCAATCCTCTACAATAGTTATGAATTTATACTTGGAACTTATGGCTTCCAATCAACACACCAAGAGTTCCAACACTTAATTCATACTCATATTCCCATAATAACTCCATATACATAAGTCTAAGGGTGAAAGATTACCTCTTGTAGACCAAATCATGAAATACAACCTTTGGGGTGTTCTTGAGATTTTAGAAGAAATACTATGAAATCCAATCAAAACCATGTTGTGACTAGTGATTGATAAGTGAAATCACCATAAAAATACACTTAAAAACTCACCTTAGGTGTGTAATTGGAGCCTTGACCGGATTGGGGATGGAGAGCATGCCCTAGGCTTAAGAAATGACTTAAATCCTCTATTTTCCCGTCCTTAGGTGTATTTAGAGGCCTTATAATAGCACGCCCGCGCTAAGGGGCAGAATACTTCGCACTATGCGTGGTCGCGCTAAGGCCTTGCATCTGACACATGCCCAGTGAAATGGTCATAACTTTCTGTGTACACCTCCAAATAATAAACGGTTTGATGCGTTGGAAACTAGACTCAAAGAGATTTAATTTTATAGGTTTTTCTTCATACACCTCTAAATATACATGTAGATATTCTCGTCCAAAGTGAGATTTTGTGCGTACTCATTTGGAATTTTTAGTCTATAATGTAATTTCCAACTTGGCTTATACTTAGGCCTATCCTTGGACCCCAAATCACTTATAATAAGACTTATACACTTAATACCATATCCAATTGATATCCATTATATTATTAATACTCGTTTTAACACAAAATAAAATAATTAGCCTACCTTGGCACCTTGAAATCTTAAATTAGTTAGCAAAAATTTTTCGGGGCTTTACATTCTCCCCCGCTTAGGATCCTTCGTCCTCGAATGATAAGTGGAGTCAATCCGCAGATACTTAGCTTAAATTATCTCTTTTCTCACACATCTTTAACTACCAAATTTTAACTAACTCCCAAATTTTTCAGAAATTTCGGCAGCATTTCTTTTGTAATTAGGCCTATCTACCTGTCAGAGCACCCCCGAAACATATTTCGAAGCACCATTACACAATTTATGTTATCCCTACAATTGGTATACAATTCTTTACCTCAACAACTTATAAATATTCATACACTTTAAATAACTTACACATAGCTCATTCTCTTTACACCACAAATTGCACATGGTTCAACCAATGCCATTTACTTGCACACAACTGGGTCACTTCAATGAGCCCCACACAATTCAATCACTTTAACATGCCATAATTGCTTCAATTAATCATTACCAATCTACACTATCATTAATCATTTACCTACCACATAAGTTTCACAAAATTTTCATTTACTTCCAAGGTTGCACATTACCCAAATAGCGACAGCATTTTCAATTTGGCACACATTGAAAAGTTACAACAATAAGGCAATTTGGGAAATGGGGTGCCTTTGCACGAATCTGAACACTAACTTAAATTGCATAAAGAAAATCGTTCGCACGATCACTACTAGACTTGTTCGAACAAATGGGGATATTTCTCTTTCATTTCTTTTTCCGCTTCCCACGTGGCTTCCTCGACTTGTTGACTTCGCCACAATACTTTAACTGAAGCAATTTCCTTGTTCCTTAATTTTTGGACTTGTTGATCAAGAATAGCAACTGGAACCTCTTCATAAGATAAGTCTTCACTCACCTCAATAGTCTCAGTAGGCATGATGGAGGATGGATCTCCAACCCCTTTCTTCAACATAGACACATGGAACACCGGGTGCACTAATGACATCTCAAGGGGAAATTCCAGCCTATAAGCCACCTGTCATATCCTTTGAGCGATCCTATATGGCCCGACATACCTTGGGCTCAATTTTCCTTTCTTCCCAAATCGCATGACTCCCTTAATATGAGATACCTTCAAGAATACCTAATCATCTACTTGGAATTCCAATTCTCCGCGACGTATGTCCGTATAGGATTTCTGGTGACTCTGAGCAGTTTTCATCCTCTCCTGAATGATTTTAACTTTTTCCATAGCCTTGTGCATGAGATATGGCCCTATGAATTCTGCTTCACCCACTTCGAACTATCCAATCGGAGACCTACACCTCCTTCCGCACAATGCCTCAAATGGGGCTATCTAAATGCTAGCATGAAAGCTGTTATTGTAAGCAAATTCTATAAGTGTCAAGTGATCATCCTAATTACCTTTGAAATCTAAGACACAAGCCCGCAGCATATCTTCAAGCGTCTGAATAGTCCGCTCAGCTTGACCATCAGTCTGTGGATAGAAAGTCGTGCTGAGGTTCACCTGAGTACCCAAACCTTGCTGAAATTTCTTCCAAAAATTAGCTGGGCCCCTCGATCTGAGATAATTGAAAGTGGAGTGTCATGAAGCCTTACTATTTCCTTGATATACAATTGAGCATACTTTTCAGCAGTATCGGTGGACTTCACTGGTAAGAAGTGAGCTGATTTCGTGAGTCGATCCACAATTACCCAAATAGAGTCGAAATTGCGCTGAGTGCGAGGTAACCCTACCACAAAATCCATGTTGATCATCTTCCACTTCCACATTGATATTTCCATAAGCTGAGTTAACCCACCGGGCTGCTGATGCTCAGGTTTTACTTGCTGACAATTCGAACATTTAGATGAAAAGTCCACCACACCCCTCTTCATACTGTTCCACCAATAAATTTCCTTGAGATCACGATACATTTTCGTAGAACCTGGGTGCACAAAATACCTGGAATTATGAGCCTCTGTCATTACCCTCTTCCGAAGATTATCCACATCTGGAACACATAGCCTACCTTGACACCACAATACACCATCCTTGCCGCCGAGTGAAAATGCCAAAGTCTTGTTATTCAAAACTGCCTCCTTCATCTGTGCCAATGCTGGATCAATAAACTGCTTTTCCTTGACTTCCGCTACAAGTGACAATTATGCCCCATTGTGCACCATAACATTCCCCTCGTCTAAGGTCGAAATACAAAACCACATACTGGCCAATTGATAAACCTCCAGAGCCAAGGGCCTCTGATCCGCTCCCAAATGAGCCAAACTACCTATAGACTTCCGACTGAGAGCGTCGGCCACCCTATTCGTCTTCCCTGGATGGTACAAAATGTTTATATCATAATCCTTGAGCAATTCTAACCACCATCACAGCCTTAAGTTCAACTCCTTCTGCTTGAACAAATATTGGAGACTCTTGTGGTCAGAGAACACATCTACATGGACCCCATAAAGATAATAATGCCATATTTTCAAGGCAAACACCACTGCCGCAAGCTCCAAATCATGTGTCGGAAAATTCTTCTTGTGATTCTTGAGTTGCCTTGAAGAATATGATATAACCTTCCCATGTTGCATCAACACACACCCCAAACTAACCTTGGAGGCATCGTAATAAACCATAAATCATTCTGTGTCTGGCAAGGTCAATATCGACGCCGAGGTCAACCTCGACTTCAATTCCTAAAAATTTTTCTCATAAGCGTCGGACCATTGGAACTTAACAGCTTTCTGCGTCAACCTATTCAATGAGGAGGCGAGGGTAGAGAATCCCTCCACAAAGCTCTGATAATACCTTGCTAAACCCAAGAAGCTACAGATCTCCGTTGGGGTCGGGGTCGTGGGTCTAGGCCAATCTTTCATTGCTGCAATCTTCTGGGGATCCACCTGAATCCCTTTACTGGAAATAACATGATCCAGAAAGGTAATGGACTCCAACCAAAATTCACATTTTGAAAATTTTGCATACAACTGGTGCTAATGAAGAGTCTACAGAACTTCCCTGAGGTGATCGGCATAATCCTCCTGGCTTCGCAAATAAACATGGATGTCATCAATGAAAACAATCATGAAGGAGTCTAGAAATGGCCTGAAGACCCGATTCATAAGATCCATAAAAGCTATCGGGGCGTTGATTAGCCCAAAAGACATGACCAAGAATTCAAAGAGACCATAGCGAGTTCTGAGAGTGGTCTTAGGAATATCTTGCTCTCTAATCTTAAACTGGTGATACCGGGCCATAGATCAATTTTGGAGAATAACCTTGCACCTTGCAATTGGTCGAACAAATCATCTATCCGAGGCAAAGGATATTTATTCTTGATGGTGACTTTGTTGATCTGCCGATAATCAATACACATCCGGAGTGATCCATCCTTCTTTCTAACAAAAAGAACCGGAGCACCCCATGGTGACACACTCGGCCGAATGAACCCCTTTTCTAATAAATCCTTCAACTGCTCCTTTAACTCCCTTAACTCTGCTGGCGTCATATTGTATGGTGGAATAGATATTGGTTGCGTATCTGTCAATACATCAATCCCGAAATCAATCTCCCTATCTAGCAGAATCCCTGGAAGCTCGTTCGAAAACATTTCAAGAAACTCATTCACGACTGGCACGGACTCGGGGACAGACACTTCTAAAGTGGTGTCCGCCACCCGAACCAAATGATAGATACACCCCTTCTTAATCATCTTTGAAGCCTTAAGGTAAGAAATAAACCTACCCTTCGGTACCACACCATTTCCCCTCCACTCAATAAATGGCTCATTAGGGAACTCGAGCCTCATGACTCTCATTCGACATTCAAGTTTGGCAAAGCACAAATAGAACCAGTCCATTCCCATAATCACATCAAAATCCACCATTCCAAGCTCGATAAGATCAATCGTGGTAACACAACCACATACCGTGACAACACAATTCCTATAAGCTTGTGCGGTTTTAATAGAATCACCAATCAGAGTCGATACGAAGAACGACTCATAAAGTTGTTTGGGTTTTATCCCAAAACATGAAGCAATGAAAGGGGTTACATAAGACAAAGAGGACCCCGGATCAATAAAAGCATAACAATCAATGGCCTGAACAGATAAGATACTTGTAACAACATCTAGAAAAGCCTCTATACTCTGGCGACCACTCAAAGCATAAAACCAGCTGGGTCCACCTCTACCACGAGCCCCACCCCTAACTGCACCACATCCTGCTGGAGCTGGAGAATGCGCCGATGATGTGGCGGTTGAAGAACTAGATAACTGAGCAAATCCCCTACCCATGCCCTGACTGGGTGCACAATAGTCTCGCTGGATATAACCTCTCACGCCGCATCTATAGCACACCAAGATATCCAAATAATAAGTCTAGGTATGAAATCTCCCACACTTGGGGCATGGAGCCCTCCCCTGTTGTTGTAATCTCCCTCCTGGACGACCGGATTGATGGGGTCACCTACTGTCTGAACCTGGTCTCAAGTGACCGCTCTTCTGATAACTGTGCACAGATGGCGCTGTGCTTGCTGAAGACTGAGCATATGACTGGGATGGCGCTAATGGCCCTCCCCCCTGAACTAGTCTCCCTGAGTGACCCACTGATCGGGTCCTGCTGCTACTCTCCCTTTCCGCCCGTATCTTCAACTTTATAGCCTATGTGGCCTAAGCGAATTCCCATAATCTTTCCATAATTCATATTCGAGTATAAGGCAGTTGTAGCAGCCTCATTTACCACCAAATGACTAAGGACCTGAACGAATCGCCAAACTCGAGCACCCATGGTCGACAATAACTGAGGAGCATACTTGGACAATCTCACAAACTCCATGTGGTACTCTAAAACACTCATACTGCCCTGCTTGAGCACCTCAAACTTAGTGGCACGGGTTGCCATTGTCTCGGCAGGCTAGAAGTGGTCCATAAATGCATCTACAAACTTATCCCATTTAGCCGGAGGACTTTCCTTCCCACAGGAATCCTCCCACATCTCAAACTATGAATACGCTACTCCCGTCAACCTGTATGAAGCCAACTCAACTCCCTTCGTCACTGTAGCCCTCATCACTCGAAGGGTCTTATACATTTCATTAAGGAAATCTTGCAGATCGGCCTCTGGGTCTGTGCCCGTGAACTCTGGAGGGGGCAACTGCAGAAACTGGTTGACTCTAGAGCTAGCGGAATCTTCCTGTACGCTGGAAGGTGCACGGGCATCAAGAGATCTTTTGGCCTGAGCGGCCACTAACTGGGTCAACATATGGATGGCTCCTCTAAGGTCCCCATCAAAAAACCCGAGACTAGAAGCTGGAACTGCATCAGGGTCAGGAATATCAACGGGAGGGATGGTAGCACCCTCTGCCATAGTAGGAACAGGAATACTTTGATCTGGAATAGATGGACCATGTAGATTCAGTACCGGGGAGTCACTCTCACCCACGACATCAGGTACATGATTCATAGCCATACTTGGGGTGGCATTGTCCCAAAGGCTGAGTCTAGCTCTCTTCTTAGTTGCCATTACTGAAAATTTTGGAACAGAGCACGAGTTAGACATAAATACTTTCACTTTTCACTTCACCGCACGATATAGAGTAACAAAAAGAAGGTAATTTCCAAAATGTCCATGTAGCCCCCTACTTATAAATGTGGTCGAAAACACACTAATAAGAAGGGCTCTACCAGACACAACTCTGAGACATCCTAGGACTCTTTTAAAACCTTAGTCATACCAAGTTTGTCACGCCCCAAAATCGAGGGACATGACCGGCGCTCAACCGAAGGACCCCAGTCAAGCGGACTTGGAACTGCCTTTCCTATCCCATGCGTTACCCCGTGATTTCAATACTTATTATTCAAGTGAAATAGTCATTTATAATTAAACACATTCTTATGAGATATACATAACATACATGCTTACGTTACGTGGTCTATACTGCCCAAATACAAAATACATAAGTACATAACCCATATTTCCTGTCTACGGAGCCTCTAGGGATACAAAAGAGTTTTACAATACTTGCCGGTAACAAGGCTCCGGCTATACCTTACACAAATACCAAAATAAGACTTCGGGAAGAAAAGCCGCATGAGCCACGTAGGGCCCCGAGAGGAAAGGGGCTCACCAATACAGTTGACAGAAAGATGGAGGAGGTGCTATTGTCGGTGGACTGGAGTACCTGCTATACAACCACCTACAATCATAACAAGAATGTAGCGCCCCCGGCAAAAGGGACGTCAGTACATTTGAATTGTATTGGTATGTATGAATAAACTTTACCCCAAGTAAGATCAATCAATACATAGATAACAAACAGTAATAGAATCAATAATCAAATGCACATGAAAGGAACAACCAAAGCCAACAAGTTTCACAATCTCTCCTTTTTCCCCTTTAAACATCATTTCATACTCAAGAGTTTCATACATTTTCATTTCAATAGTGACTATGATCACTTTTCCACCCTTATTACCTTGGCCACCCTTATTACCTTGGCCACTTTTTTTCTCCACAACCACACCTTATAACTTCGTGTTGCGGCATGCAACCCGATCCCATCGGATAATCACATTTCACACAACAACAATAGTTCAGAATTCAATTACATGGCTTCACGCCATCCAGAATATCATTTCACAACAACAATAAAAATTTCACAATGAGTTTTCATTAACCTCAGTACCATTTCCATCATATCCAACAGCCCGCATACAATTTGAGTCACGATGATAATTTCCCACGACAAGCCACACATGATATTACCACAGTTATTTCAATTACATCAATTACGATTTATTTCCATCATTTATTACACAGCCCTTACCACATAAACACATTTACACACACACTTGTTTTGTTGCCATTTATTCACACCATCATATCGGAACTTATAATCAACAATGTTCAAGGCATATAAGTCACAGGATTTCATGAAATAGGCCATCTTGCCTTAACACCCGTGAAACAACCAAAATTCACAAATAGTTCACATGAATAACACGTACCAATTTCTCGTACACCAAATAAGGTGACTTTAAAAAGGTTAAAGTTAGCCATACATACCTCAAATTTGCCCCTTAATGATACTACAATGTTCCAATACACTTAAGCAACTTCAATCTACAATACAATATTCAATCGGACCAATATTAGTAACAAATTCCATAACTTATGTCATCTAGGCATATTATCAAACACCCTGTAGGTATAAATCTTTTCATCTCATAATCATAGTATTAGTTCATCCAACTATCTCCACTAACCAACAATTTATTCCACCATCATTCCTAACAAATTTATAACTTCCAACAACATATGTATGACCATCCATTCACACCCAACCAACAAATCCTATCAAATAATCACCCTTTCAATCTCTACAATAGTTATGAATTTATATTGCTAACTTATGGCTTCCAATCACCACTCCAAGAGTTTCAATACTTAATTCATACTCATATTCCCGTAATAACTCCATATATATAAGTCTAAGGGTGAAAGATTACCTCTTGTAAACCAAATCTTGAAATGAAACCTTTGGGGTATTATTGAGATTTTTGAAGAAATCCTATGAAATCCAATCAAAACTATGTTGTGACTAGTGATTGATAAGTGAAATCACCATAAAAATACACTTAAAAACTTACCTTAGGTGTGTAATTGGAGCCTTGACCGGATTGGGGATGGAGAGGATGCGCTAGGCTTAAGAAATGACTTAAATCCTCTGTTTTCCCGTCCTTAGGTGTATTTAGAGGCCTTATACTAGCGCGCCCGTGCTAAGGCCGCGCTAAGGGGGCAGAATACTTCGCAATATGTGCAGCCGCGCTAAGGTTGCGCATTTGACACATGCCCAGTCAAATGGTCATAACTTTCTGTGTACACCTCCAAATGATGAACAGTTTGATATTTGAAACTAGACTCAAAGAGCTTTAATTTGATAGGTTGTTCTTCACACAACTCCAAATATACCTGCAGATATGCTCGTCCAAAGTGAGGTCTTGTGCGTACTCATTTGGAATTTTTAGCCTATAATGTAATTTCCAACTTGGCTTAGACTTAGGCATCTCCTTGGATCCCAAATCACTTATAAGAAGACTTATGCAATTATTACCATATCCAATTGATATCCATTATATCATTAATCCTCATTTTCACACAAAATAAAGTAATTAGCCTACCTTGGCACCTCGAAATCTTAAATTACTTAGCAAAACATTTTCGAGCTTTACACCAAATTTGTCAAACGTGCCTTAGATTCAAGTACCCGTCAATTGACCACCTAAGTGGTATTCACTACCCTAGTGCCTTTAATACCTATTTGAATAACTCGTAGCATTATAACTCTTATCATAATTTAGTTGCAATTACTATTTGTAGTTTGATAATAGTAGAAGTAAACAAAAACCCGAAAAATGAATAGAAGTGTAATTAAGAACACATACATAATTCTACACTAGATAGATACTCGATTCAAAATTCTAGCTCTCTGTGTATTCGATCCCGACCCTAAATCATGTAAAATCTGCTCCAACCCTCTTTCGCTATTTAAATAGCAATACGGAGTAGGCTGTAATCATATACCAGGGACTAGTAGAGGGAACATAATCATAGATGAGGAGGCTGAAGCTCAGGTCAAATACAATAGGCTGTGCTAGAGGGTCCACGACTCTGAGAATGAGCACCAGGAAATACATGAGAGGAATGTAAGGTTGATTGAGGATTCAAAAGAGATGGAAATCACTTCCAATAGGAAACTGGAATATCTGGATAGAGGAATAGTGGAGCTGGAAGACAAAGTCATAAAGAGAGTTGAAAATTGCCAGAACGCTGAAGGAGCTGAAAAAGGACATCTGGCCAGAGCCTACTTACTGCTGGGACTGCGCGAGCTTTGGGATCTATATGATGAAGTCCGGAAGATCGAATATGGGGAACGTCCTTCTGGGACCAAATAGGGTAGGTTTATTTGATTTTTCCTAAAAATGTAATAAGGCCAAGTGCCAGCAGTGACTTATTTCATTACTATCTTTTTAGGATTCGTATATTTATATATATATTATGAAATGAAACATTTATTGGAATAAAAAGTTCTCCAAATTTATTTGTCGCTAGGTCTACCTCGAATACAATGATGTTCCCTAAATAGAATACGAATTTACATTGACGCAATATGTGTTTAAATACTGCAAACATTTCAGGATCCTCACTGACTTGTTACCTTTTGGTTTTTGCTTATTTTTATTGTTATTCCCATCCCCTTAGGTTGGTTTACTCATACTGGCCTCATCAACGTATCACACCAGAACTAGAGGCCTCCACCTCCTCCTCCTCCAAGAAACACAAAGGGCAAAGAAAAGCCAAAGATGGACGACTTAAGTGGAATCCGAAAGGAAAATATGGAGAATGTAGAGACTTCAGATGGTCGTAGTACTCCAGCCCCAAATGATCTGGTTTTGAGATTGGAACCAAAGCTACTAGAACTGCAATGAGAACTTGAGCGGGTTTGCAACTTGGCAAACCTGTCACTCACCCTTAATGTCCCCAATGTCCACCAACAAAATGCAAATAACCCAACACCTCCTCAAAACACACAAAACCAACAGCCGCAAAATCCTACTGCACCAAATCAATATGCAACTCCACCCCAAAACATCAATCCGCTGCCAACACCAACTTCGCAACAACACCATCAACCAATTCATTACCCGCCAACCACCACTTACCACACTTCCCAAAATACACCAACTCATCCTTAATCCCCAAAACTCTACCAATGACCATCACTACACCCAAGTTCCTGGCACTCATCAAAGCAACCCCATATATGTGGAAACTATACCTCATTCTACCCAACCAATCTCATGTACACTGGACTCCTTCGAGAAGGACTTAATCATTAAAAACATGGATGAAGAACTCAACAAGTTAACAAGCAAAGTTCAAGGTGTTGAAGGCGACAGAGGAATAGAAGGTTTGAAATATGAAAATCTGTGTATACAGCTGGATGTCAAATTGCCAGAGGGGTACAAACCTCCCAACTTTGAGATGTTCGATGGTACAGGTGATCCCAGGGTTCATCTAAGGACATATTGTGACAAGCTTGTTGGGGTCGGAAAAGATGAAAAGATTCAGATGAAGTACTTTATGAGAAACCTTAATGGGGATGCTCTGTCTTGGTATATCAGCCAAAGTCCCAAGAAATGGTCTAATTGGGTAAGCATGGCATCGGATTTCATGAATCGGTTCAGGTTTAACATAGAAAATGCACCCGATGTCTTCTACATTCAAAATCTCAAGAAGAAACCTACTGAGACTTTCTGCAAGTATGCTACTCGTTGGAGGTCGGAAGCATCCAAGATCAGGCCCTCTTTAGACGAAGAACAGATGAATAAATTCTTCGTTAGGGCACCGGATCCACAATATTATGAGAGGTTGATGGTCATCAAAAATTACAAATTCTCTAATATCATCAAGCTCGGAGAAAGGATAGAGGAAGGAATCAAGAGCGGGTGGTAACGAACTTCGAGGCACTGTAAGCCATAAGTAAGGCACTAAAATCAGGTGGTATATCGAAGAAAAGAGATGCTTGGGCAGTAATGGTGGCCTAGAGTCCAAAATCTCCACAGATATACCAAACACCTCCACATATATACCAAACACCTCCACCCATATATCAAACACCTCCGCCCACATACCAAGCATCACTGCCTATATATCAGCCTTATCTCCCAGATATTCCCAACTAGCCTCTGTATATCACACCTATAAATCCCAACCATCCCACTTCCAATCACCACCAGCTCGCTAGTATTATCCAAGACCAAGACCCAACTTCGACCGCAATCCACCCAAACAATACACCACCATTTCTGAGCCCATCAACCAACTATATGAAAGTTTAAAAGCCGTATGTTACGTCACTCATATTCCTGTTGTGACATTAGAAAATCCATCCCAATGGGTCAATCAGAAAAAAACTTGTGCGTACCATTCTGGCATGAAAGGGCACACCACTACTGAGTGCCGAACATTGAAGGATAAAATTCGGACGCTGATTCACAACAAGGTTATACAAGCAAAGGAAGTCGTACCTAATGTTTGCAACAATCCTTTCCCTGATCACAGGGGTGATGGTGTACATGTGATAGAGACAAATGAGGAATGGGACCCCGAGGAGTTGATCGGGCTTATCCGAGAAGGAGATGACTTTAAGGTTGCAGTCACACTTACTCCTATTGTGGTTCAGATTTAGGCACCTATTGATGTTGAGGTAACTACATTAGTTTCGTTCAAGGTAGAAATGGCTCCGCCCGCAGCCGCCACCGCTCCATTTGAAGTAGAAGTGGTCACACCTTTTATTGTGACGGTGTCAACCACACCCCCTATTCAACTCGAAAGCAATAGGCTCGGCGAAAAGGGAAGGCCAAGATAGAGGAATCTGACGCCGCACAAGGAATGACTAGAATTGGAAGAGTCTATACAGCTGAACATTTGGGAGGTTCAAGTAAAGAAGCCACTACTAGACATCCTATTATTGAGACCGGACCAGATGAATTGTGGAGGAACGTACAGGCAAAGGAATATTCTATTATTGACCATCTGAACAAAGTCCCTACTCAGATATCTATCATGTCACTATTGCAGAATTTAGAGGTACATAAGAACGCTTTAATGAAAGTGTTGAGCGAGGCTTATGTATCCAAAAATATCACTGGCGGAGAAATGGCCAACATGGTTGGGCAAGTGCTGGAGAGCTATAAGATTATCTTCCACAAAGATGAGTTATCGCATAAGGGTTTGAATCACAATCAGGCATTGCATATCACTGTGCAATTTGAAGACAAGATTCATTGCCACGATCTTGGTTGACGGAGGTTCAAGCCTGAATATTTGTCCATTGGACACTCTGAAGAGGTTGGACAAAGGTTTACACAAAATACAGGCAGGAAGTATGAACGTAAAAGCTTTTGATGGGTCCTAAAGGGCCACGATTGGGGTAATTAACCTTTGCTTGCAGATGGGGACAACTTGGTTCGACGTCGAGTTTCAAGTTCTCAACTTACCAGCCTCATATAATCTTTTGTTAGGTCGTCCATAGATCCATACCGCCAGAGCCGTGCCTTTCACACTACATCAAGCCATAAAGTTCGAATGGAATCGTCAGGAGGTGATCATTCACAGGGAGGGAAGTAACCCCATCTACACCAGTCTAACCATCCCGGCTATTGGATATAGAAAAAGGATAGGGGAAACCTTTCATCACATCGAACGAGTCAATGTTGTCAAGAAGGATAAGTGATAGAGTAACAAAATAGAAAGCATACTTGCACGGTTCGGATACGAACCCGGTAAAGGGTTGGGAAAGAACCTCCAAGGTATCACCAAACCAATACAACTAAAAAATCATGGTACCACCTTTGGTCTCAGATACTAGTACATATGGAAAGAGTACAGGAATTGGTCACCTCCATGGCGTGGACCATATTACCCTCTTGAGCAGCCAGTGCCACATTTGGAACAAGCTTTCCCACCAGGCCGACACAATATAGGGAACTGCAGAAGAAGAAGCACTAGTTGCGCTAAAGAATTTGTTCTTAGAGGATGAAGACATGGACTGTAGTACCATAATTGAGGAGGAGGAGGAGGAAGAAGGCCTCACTATTCAGACTATGAAGAATGGAACCATTCTCAGAAACTAGACCGCCATACCATCCTGAGCCTGCCGAGTCCCTGGTGACTGTGACATGTAATGAGGCAATGCAATATGAGAATAGTGACTCAGAGGAAGAAAATGAAATACCCGAGGAAGTTGTTAGAGAGGTTGAAAATTTTGAGAATAATTTTAAGTCCAATCTGGACGAGACAAAAGCAGTAAATTTGGGAGGCGCTGAGACTGTCAAGGAGACCCATATCAGCATTCACTTATCGCCAACAGAGAAAGAGGAGTACATTCGATTCCTAAAAGAGTATGCAAACATTTTCACCTGGCCATATGATGACATGATTGGTTTGAGCACTTCCATAGTGGATCACAAATTGCCTACTAATCTTATGTGTCCGCTAGTAAAACTAAAACTCAGAAAATTCAAACTAGACATGAGCCTGAAAATCAAGGAGGGAGTTACCAAGCAGATCAAAGCCAAAGTTCTCAGGGTGGTTGAATATCCAACCCGGTTAGCTAACATTGTGCTAGTCCTGAAGAAGGATGAGAAGGTCAGAGTATGTGTCGACTATCAGGATTTAAACGGAGCAAGTCCTAAAGACAATTTTCCACTTCCAAATATACACATCCTGGTAGATATCTGCACCAAGCATGAACTCCAATCCTTTGTAGATTACTTTGCAGGTTATCACCAAATTTTGATGGATGAAGAAGATGCAGAGAAGACAACTTCTATTTCACCACAAAGAGTATATTGTTACAAGATGATGCCATTCGGTTTGAAGAAAGCTGGGGTCACTTACATGAGAGCCATGACAACCATCTTCTAGGATATGATACACAAATAAATAGAGATGTATGTGGACGATGTCATTATCAAATCCAAGAGGGTCGCAGATCACATAGCGGACTTGAGAAAGTTCTTTGACAGGCTAAGTAGGTACAATTTGAAATTGAACCTTGCAAAGTGTGCATTCGGGGTTCCCGCAGGAAAGTTACTAGGTTTCATCGTCAGTCGTCGAGGGATCGAGCTGGATCCATCTAAAGTCATATCTATTCAGGAGTTACCATTACCCAAGAATAAAAAGGATGTGATGAGATTCCTGGGATGGCTCAACTATATCAGTTGATTCATAGCACAGTCCACAGTCATACGTGAACCCATCTTCAAGATGCTAAGGAAAAATGCCGAAACAAGCTGGACACAGGATAGTCAGAGAGCTTTTGATAAGATTAAGGAGTACCTGCCCACACCACCAGTTCTGGTCCCGCCAGAGCCAGGACGACCTTTGCTACTCTATCTGTCTGTATTGGATGGAGTTTTCCGATATGTTCTAGGACAACATGATAAGACAGGAAGAAAGGAGCAATCTATATATTACTTGAGTAAGAAGTTCACGCCTTATGAAGCATGGTATTCTCTGCTCGAACGCACTTGCTGCGCTTTGACCTGGACAGCCCAAAAGTTGAGGCATTACTTCTATGGCTACACTACTTACCTCATATCTAGGATGGATCCTTTAAAGTATATATTTTCAGAAGCCCATGCCGACTGGAAAGTTGGCTAAGTGGCAAATACTATTGAGTGAGTTTGATATTGTCAATGTGACTCAAAGTGCGATCAAAGGACAAGCATTGGTAGATCACCTCACTGAAAATTCGGTGGGAGGAGAATACAAACCTTTGAAAACATATTTTCCTGATGAAAAAGCATAATTCATTGGAGAAGACATTATCGAAGCATATTGATGGAGCTGCTAATTTCAAAGGAGTAGGCATCGGAGCAGTTTTGTATCAGAAATGGGTTAACATTATCCGGTATCTACTAAAATTATATTTCCCTGCACTAACAACATGGCAGAATATGAAGCTTGCATACTATGGCTCAACATGGTAGTCGACATGAACGTTCAAGAGTTGTTGGTGATCGGTGATTCAGATTTGCTTGTGCACTAGGTACAAGGAGAATTGGCTACCAAGAATTCAAAGATATTGCCATATATACACCATGTGTAGGAATTGAGAAGGACGTTTGCAAAGATATAATTCCCACGTATGCCCAGAATTCAAAATGAGTTTGCCGACGCATTGGCCACTTTGTCATATATGATACAACATCCGGATAAGAACTACATTAATTCCATTATGGTGAGGATCTATAGTCAGTCGGCATAGTGTGCTCATGCCGAGGAAGAAGCAGATGGAAAACCTTAGTTCCATGACATCAAAGAATACTTATCAAAAAGAGAATACCCGGAGCATGCAAATCACACTCAGAAACGCACACTCCGGAGACTTTCCATACACTTCTTTCACAGCAGAGGAAACTTGTACAGAAGAACTCCCGATTTGGGATTGCTAAAATATGTCGACGCAAAAAAATATTCTAAGCTACTTGAGGATGTGCATGCTGGGACCTGTGGTCCGCACATGAATGGTTTCATCCTGGCAAAGAAGATACTCAGAGCCAGTTACTTTTAGATGACCATGGAGACAGATTGCATTCAGTATGTCCGTAAATTCTTTCAATGTCAAGTGCATGCCGATATGATAAAAGTGTCGCCAAACGAGCTCAGTGCAACAAGCTCAACTTGGCCATTCGCCACTTAGGGAATGGATATTATTGGTCCTATTGAGCCCACTGCCTTAAACAGACACAAGTTTATTCATGTAGCCATTGATTACGTCACGAAATGGGTAGAGACTGCATCATACAATGTTGTAACAAAGAAAGTCATCGCAGAATTTGTCAAGGATTGTATCATCTACTGATTAAGAGTTCCAACGTCCACTGTTACTGAAAACGCCACCAATCTCAACAATGATCTGATGAAATCTGTGTGTAAAACTTTCAAAATCAAGCATGAGAATTCCACAGCCTACATACCTCATATCAATGGAGCCGTAGAAGCCGCCAATAAAAATAATAAGAAGATATTGAGGAAAATGGTAGAAAATAACAAACAGTGGTATGAGATGTTACCCTTTGCTCTGTTGGGGTACCACACCACGGTTCGTTCATCAATCAGGGCAATGCCCTACATGTTGGTTTATGGTACCAAGGATATCATCCCAGCTGAGGTAGAGATTCCTTCTTTGAGAATCATACAGGAAGCAGGACTCAACGATACAGAGTGGATAAGGAGTCGATATGAACAATTGGCCCTTATCGATGGAAAGAGGATGAATGCAGTGTGTCACGGCTAACTTTATCAGAACAAAAGTTCCAAAGCTTTTAACAAAAGGGTCAAACCAAGACAGTTCGCACCAGGGCAGTTAGTATTGAAGAAAATCTTCCCACACCCAGATGAAGCCAAAGGGAAATTCTCTCCCAACTGGCAAGGTCCATCATGGTTCACAGAGTACTAATAGGAGAAGCACTCATACTTGCAGAAATGGATGGAGAAGTCTGGCCAAAACTGATAAATTTGGACGTAGTCAAGAGATACTATGTTAGATACTTTACATTCCCTCATTTGATGTAATTGAACTACGTTTGACATGATTCCCATTTAAGAGGGGATACGTAGGAAGCCTTATAGGTTCGGTCATATCATAATAAAATTTTCATTTCCCCCAAGAGCAGAAACTGGGTCAGGATTTTGAGGAGGACACTCAAAATTCCGGAGCAAGTCCAGCCAGCGCCATTGCATGCCAGGAAGTCAATAATCAGTTAAAGAACTGGGGTAGAATTTTTAGGAGGATTCTCAAAATTCCGAAAAAGGTTCAGCAGGGTCCATCATCCGCAAATGGTCAAAGATCATCTACCAAATTGAGGTAGAATTTTGAGGAGGACCCTTAAAATTCTAACATGAGAGAGCGAAAATACCTTTGAGATGTGTTACAGTCACTAGTTCATCAAAAATTACTTGATATATCAATACATTTCCAAAACAACTCTATTTTTATCAATAATTGTATACTTTTCTAAAATTCTATTTCCATAACAGTCAGGTCACCCAGGGGAACACGAAAGGCTTTCAGAATGGAGAATAGCAAGGCCGACAGATGAAGCAAGAACCAACCTCCCCTCACTGAACTTATAATTTTTCTTTGAACGCAGGCACATTTGACGTAATGATAGCACTCACGAATCAGACATCGAATACATCTCCAGCTAAGAAATACACTATCTTATCAGCTATTCGCTCTTTGCATGGGACAAATCCCTGCCGCCTTTGCATGAGGCTAATCCCTGCCTCTCTCCCTATTTGCGTAAGGCTGATCCCTGCCTCCCTATTTGCAATAGTATAATCACTATCCCCCACATTTGCATGAGGCTAATCCTTCCTCCCTATTTGCATGAGGCTAATCCCTTCCTCCCTATTTGCATGAGGCTAATCCCGACCTCCTTATTTTCATGCGTCTAATTCCTGACTCCATATTTGCAGGAGGCTAATCCTTGCCTCCCTATTGCATGAGGCTAATCCCTACCTCTCTATTTGCATGAGGCTAATCCCTACCTCCCTATTTGCATAAGTCCAATCCTTGACTCCACATTTTCATGAGGCTAATCATTGTCTCCCTATTTTCATGAGTCTAATCCATGACTCCATATTTGCATGAGGCTTATCCTTGCCTCCCTATTTGCATGAGTCTAATCCCTGACTCTACATTTGCATGAGGCTAATCCTTGCCTCCCTATTTGCATGAGTCTAACCCTGACTCCATATTTGCATGAGGCTAATCTTTGCCTCCCTATTTTCATTAGTCCAATCCTTGACTCCCCTACTTGCATGATACTAATCCTTGCCTCTCTATTTGCGTGAGTCTAATCCTTGACTCCCCACCTGCATGAGGCTAATCCCTGCCTCCCTACTTGAATGAGGCTAATCCTTGCCTCTATACCTACATGAGGCTAATCCTTGCCTCCACATTCTTATGGGACTAAGCAACGTCCCTTTTTGCACAGATATTGCTCTATTTTACTATTTATTTGCTTTCCAATCGGGCTAAGCTCTGCCCTCTATTTCACAAGACTAATCATTGTCTTGATAACATCATGACTATTTCACATCATAGGCTAAAATATCGCCAATCTATCCGAAGGCGTCATAGATTAAAGGCATCATCCTCATAGCCGGAAAACACCATGCCATGGGCTAAGGATCTCTCAAATTTGCACATCATTATTCAAAGGCGTCATGGTTTGGAGGCACCATCTTCATGGCCCGAGAATAATATTTCATGGCCTACAAATCTCTCATTAAAAAATTCATGGCTCGGACGTCATGGTCCAAGGACGTCATCTTTAACCGCCCGAAGACAACCTTCATGGTCCAAGGGAATTTGTATCATGTTTAGTTTTTCGCAAATACATGTTTGTAGAATCTTTCGTCTACAGATAACCAATAAGTAACTACTATCCTAGCAGAAGCAATCTCGCCCCAGTTCCCTTAACCGTCCCACCGTAGTCACTTCTGCATCGTGTGTGCGTTTTTGTAGTAATTTCATCGGTATATTCCTCAGGTGAGTCCAGAACTACATATGGCCTGATTCCTGTAAGACTAGGGATATGTAGGCAACTCGAAGACCAGAGTTCGGCCTCTGTCTTTCAAAGCATCCCCTCCGGTCAAAATTGGCCATCATTTCTTTACCGGAAAACTCTTTCATCCTTCTCAGGTAAAGAGGGGCAGCTGTTGATACCCAAATTTTTCCTATATTTTTTATATGCCTAAATACCTTAAAAATAGCTAAGCATACATAAGGTTTTTATGATTTTTCCAATTATTTTAAGGATTTTAATTGAATTATTTCCTCTCCTTTCACTCATAAAAACCCCCAATAATTATCCTCAAATTATTGTTGAGGTGATTTAGTCATTTAAATTCCATATTTATGCCAAAATATGCTTAAAATATTTATTGTGTATTTTTATAATTGCAGTTTGTATTTTTAATGCTAAATTGCATATAATTGCAATATTAGCTCATTTAATGTATAATTACATTTATATGCATAAAATCAACCTTCTACATTTTTAAAATATTAAATATATTTTTTAAATCATTTTAGTATACAAACTTATTCTCCAAAAATTAGCTGTTATATATTATAAATTATATGGGGAAAATTGGCTATTTAAAATATAGCCAAATTTGCATTTCAATTGTAACCTAAAATTAAACCCAACCCCAGCCCAATTTCTTATCAAACTACCCGATCCAGACCCTAACCTGCCTACCCAACCCAAAGCCATATTAAATCCTGGCCATTTATCTAAAAGATCAACGGCCCTCATCCATTCTTACCTTTTTAAATTCCAATGACCCTTTAACCCTATCTCTTTTCCAAATTCCGCTGCCTCTGTATTGCTATGCTTGCCTTCTCCAAGGTCTTTAAGGGCCCTGGTCCACGCTAACTTGCCTCTAGGGTTTTCCGTCTGATCTATTCTTGGCTACTTCGGTATGATTTCAAGTAAAATCATGTTGTACTTGTTACGATCCTTGAGGTTTTAGATGGGTTCTTTCATCTCTACTTGGGTTTCTTCTGAAACCCTAATTTTTGCTTACATCTCATATATTTATATGATTTTCGATCGATTTGAGTCTATTTCTTTGATGTTTTACACTATCCTTGTAAATCTTTACAAGAATCATCGATTTCAAAGTGTTTTCACCTTCTTCTCAAATTAGGGTTTTTGGAACTTCTTCTAAAATTTTATTTAAACTGATTCTTTATGTTTAAACTTCTCTCTCTTGCATATTTTGACTAATTCTATGCTTTTACTACCTCTTCAACTTTCCTATGCTGAAAACCCTAATTTCTTAGTTCTAATCTTAGGTTCCTAAGTATTGTTTGATAACGTGTTCAGTTAATCTATATGTTTCTGTGATAATGTGATTTTACCCTATGATTGCTTGTTAAGGTTCCTAACTATGGCTATCCCTTCCTATTGTGTGATTTTACCCTATTTTGTTCACCAATGTTGCCGATTCTTCACTTCTCCTACCTGTATCATGTTTATTCTACTAACTCAGACTATGCTCTACATGAATCCCTAATTTATATATGATTTTTGTCCTACTCGCCCTCTGAGAGTTCTGGTTTTTGCTTACTATGTGCTTGTTCTTATAAAGTTGTGCTAAACTTGTGCTATTTTCTACTTTTGAATCCTTGAGTCTATGTGATTGATCTTTCACTGATTTCGCGTGATATCTCTACTGATTTTTAACCTTGTAAAATATTTTCTGACCTTATTCTACGGTCAATTATGCTATTATTTGATTTCCTAAGTCTTTTCCTTAATTGAAATATGCTGAACCTAGCTTCTATTACATGTTGTGTAATTGTACTATGCAAAAAATATTTCCTTATTTGTTATTGTCACGCCCCAAATTCGAGGGACATGACCGGCGCTCGACCGGGTGGCCCCAATAAGGCGGACCTGGGTGCCTTTCCTAACCCACGTGTTACCCCTGTATTTTTTTTTTCATTACTTATTAACCGAAGGATTAAGCAGTTCATAATTGAAATCACACTTTTTTAAACATCCCCAACATGCTTAATTACTTAACAAATTTACAATTTACAAGGCCCGACATATATCTACATAAGTCCATAATCCCACGTTTTCTGTCTA
>MU723431.1:155776-181996 GCA_026770625.1 Nicotiana glauca
GTTGTCATTTACGAAAGTATGGTAAGAGTTGAATTGGTTAGTGTATTGATTGTTATTACGCATTGATTTGTATATGTCTATACATATTCATGAAGGATGTGCCTCAATGTGAATAATGCACCATTCTTAACAATTAGAGAAGTATGAAAAAGTACAGTTATGTGTTGAAATACTTGGTCTATAAGCCAATATCAAAACAAAGAATTATTCATGCTAGCTATATGCTCACTTACCTGTGATTGCAACTTGAATTATCTTTGATATATGTGTCTATGATCACAACTTGTAAAAATGAATATTGAAAAGGGAAAATGATGTGATAATGGTGGCCATAAGTGCCCAAGAATTGTTATGATATGTGTGGAATAAATATTTGAAGGTGTTGACTAATGAGAATGGAGTAATGCCTCCAATGAGGTGACCTAGCCGATCGGGTCGTGATCGGAAACCATGCCGCACACATGGTGGTAATGTGCTGATGAAATATTGATTGAGAGTAATGCCTCCAATGAGGTGACCTAGCCGGTCGGGTCGTGACCGAACTCTGCTCGAGATGGCGGTGGTATTGATAACTATGGTGAACACGTGACAGAAATGCCCTAATCTATGTTTTGGAAATTGTATGAAAGATTATATGAATTTCATCTTTGATTTGCCCATATTATTTGCTTGTATCTGTTTGATAGTTCTTTCTAGTAAAATGGTGTTTAGTTATACATACCAGTACAATTCAAATGTACTGACGTCCCTTTTGCCGGGGGCGCTACATTCGTATTATAATTGTACGTGGCTGCATAGCGGATAGTGCCGATCGTGTATAGCAGAGCGTTTCCTACTCAAAGTCTCGGTGAGCCCCTTTTTCTTTCATGGGGCTATATGGTGTATCTTTTGTTATTACAACTTTCCACTTTTGAGGTATAGTCGGGGCCTTGTTGTCGGCATAGTTATGCTTATCTGTTGTATCCTTAGAGGCTCCAAAGACACTAGTGTGGGTTATGTACGGGTGTTCAGGGAGTCCACTATATATGTTGTAATCCTAAACTTGTGATCTCCATAAATTGTAACTCTAATAGAATCCTTGAAGCTAGCTTATGTACGGTAAATCTTTGTGATATGAAATGAACCAATAATATAGTATGCACCATGAATTCTTGTCTAAATTAATGAAAGGCATGGGTTCCGTATTCATATTGATTTGGAGTAAAAAGTGTTCGGTAAGGCTTGCTCAGTCGGGTTCACTTGATTGAGCGCCGGCAGCACCTCCCGAGGTTGGGGCGTGACACGATCGGGCCGTGGTCGGACACCATGCCGCACGCATGGTGGTGATGTGCAAAATGTTGAATCTCAGAAAAAGGGAAATAAATTGATTATGGAGGCACATGTATCGAATGAGGCGACCTAGCCAATCGGGTCATGATCGGACTCCGCTCAAGATAGCGGTGGTGTTGATAATAGTGATAAGTTTGTGGAAGAAATGCCCCAAATCGAGTTATGGAAATTATGTGGAAGATTGTATGGTTCATTTATGTGATGATGTGGTGTCCGGTTAAAACCTTTGAATTTCTCTTTTGATTTTCTTGTTCTTGATTGATAGTTCTTTCTAGTAAAATGGTGTTTAGTTATACATACTAGTACTGTTCCATGGTACTAACGCCCCTTTTTCCAGGAGCGCTACATTTTTAAATGAATGTAGATGGCTCCATTGCGGATAGTGCCGATCACGCGTAGCAGGTTACCTTCTCCTCAAAGTCTTAGTGAGCCCCTTCCTCCTTCAAGGGGTTGTATTTGTATGTCTTTTGTTGTTGTGGATTTCCATTTTGAGGTATAGCCGGGGACTTGTTGCCGGCATTGTCGTACTCATCTTGTGTATCCTTAGAGGCTCCATAGATATATATGTGTGTCATGTATGGGTGTTGTGGGACTCATGAACTATGTTGTAATTATAAACCCCTGCTATCTATAAATTGTAACCTTATGGGAATTTCGGAAATTAACTTTATCTATGGTTTAAGCTTGCAATATGGAATGAACTATCACTGTTGAATATACCACCTTTCCTTGCCTAAATAAAAAAAAAGGAACATGGTTATATTATTAATATAGATTGGGGTAGGAAGTGTGTGATAAGGCTTGCTTGGTTGGGTTCACTCGATCGAGCACCGGTCGTGCCTCCCGAGGTTGGGGCGTGACATCTGTAACCTTCCCTTTTCCTTTAGCTAGCTTTTTCTTCTTACTCTCAGCTAGAGCCTTTTGGAGATCACTCTCACTCTGCTTTACTCTACTTCTTCTAGCTTTACCCTTTGGCAATGAAAATTTAGTAGATGTTGGGGATGAAGCCTTTCCTTTCTTGGAGGGTTTAGGAACACTGGAGGCTTTTGGCATGGGAGTTATTCATTTCTTTGGGTCATAGCTTGCCCCAACCTTTTTCAATAGGTCTGCTAGGGTCTCTTCAGGAGATGAACTAGGTTCATCTCCATGTGTGCTTAGATTAACCAGCCCCTCAACAGCTTCACCAGAACCACTTCCCCCGGACTTTTTGTCTCTCTCTTCTAACATTTCTTGTTCGACCCCACAAATAGCAGGTACAGGCAAATCAGCAATGGGTGAATGATCAACCACTCTTTTCCCATTTCTCCTCTCTTCACCACATGCACCCTCTCTCTCTCTCTTTCTTTTTCAGATTTCTTTTTACCTTCTCTTCTTTGTAACTCAGGTAATTCTTTATCCCTGATAGGTCCAACTAGAACAAACCTAGTTTCTAGATTTTCAGACAAAGAAGAAATAACCTTGGAAGGGGATTCTTAAGTCTTTTCAGAGTTAGAAGACCCTGGTCCTTCCCCCTTACGAGCGGATTTGTATGACTCAAAATCAGAGTTGGAGTCGGAGTTTTGGACCTGGCTTGCCTTTAATTTCTCTCTTAATTTCTTCCTGAGAGCCCCAGATGCTACTGTCTTTCGAGCAAGCTTTTTCACGCTTCTCATCCTGGTATTGGGAGATGTACTAGGTGGAGGAGGTGTAGATGAATTAGAGGGAGTGGGTGGTAGAGGAGTTCCAGGATTGTCTTGTGGGTTGGTCATGATTACTGGTTTTTTAGAGAATTTGTGAGTTAGAATTTTGGAAAAGAAGAAGGCAAGTGAAAGTGAAAAGAAATTTTTGACGGTTTAGAATTATGAAGTTGGAAGAAGAAATGATGTGTATTTAAAGATAAATACACATATAATGTATAACGACAGCTTTAGCAGTGGTCAATTATAGGTCTAATCAACCTGAAATTGCAGGTTTGAATGATCGGTTAAGCTTCCCTATATTTGAGGCAATTTTTGTGGTTTAGAGTTCTAAGGCTGACGGAACTGGTTCAAAGCTAACTAATAGAATTTTCTAAGGAATTAAATAATTGTAGGACTTCTGCTCATGATTTAAATATTTATATTTCTAATTGTGCAGAGTATAGAAAACATATCTTAGCTTTCAGATGAACCCATACTGATGAACCAGGTTCTTCATTTAGAATTCTCTTGAACATGCCTCAATTTACCATAATAGAGAAAATTTTGTAAGAGATCAGTGAGTCATATTAACACATGTCACAGGAGTATACTAATTACAATATGAAGCTGAGTAAAATTAATCTAGATATTTACCCGAGTTTAGATTTCCTAGCCAAAAAAAAATTCAATTTTTTTTAAATTTTTTTTTTCATTGTGCATTCTGAACTAGTCCTATTAGGTGATCTTAATCATCCCCAATTCCAACCTGTTCCTCTCAAAGTTTTCTCTGCTTAGTGCTTTAGTGAAGATGTCAGCAATTTGTTTATCAGTAGCACAGAATTCTATGGAGATCAAGCCTTTCTCATAGTTATCTCTTAAGAAGTGTTGTCAAACATCTATATGCTTAGTCCTCTTATGATGAACAGGGTTCTTTGTCATACTTATAGAACTAGTGTTAATGCAAAAGATAGGAATGCAACCAACATATATGCCAAAATCTACCATGTTTGATCTACAAGAATTGAGCACAACAAGATGCAGCAACAACATATTCATCCTCAACAGTGTATAAGGCCATTGAATTTTGCTTTTTAGTGGCCCATGATACAAGACATGAACCAAGAAAATGAGCCACACCTGAGGTGTTTTTCCTATCCACAAGGAAACCTGCATAATCAGCATTAGCATACCCTACTAGGTTGAAATTACTACCTTTAGGGTACGAAAGACACAGATCAGTAGTGCCTTTCAAATATCTCAATATCCTCTTGACAGCAGTTAAGTGAGACTCCTTTGGATTAGCCTGAAACCAAGCACAAAGCCCTACACTGAAAACTATGTCAGGGCTGCTGGCAGTAAGGTACAAAAATGAACCAATCATACCCCTATACAACTTCTGATCAACAGATGAACCAAGTTCATCTATGTCTAATTTAATGGCAGTTGCAATGGGGGTGTCTATTTCCTTTGATTCATCCATTTTAAACTTTTTGATTTACTCCGTTGCATATTTCTGCTGATGGATCATGGTTCCATTTGGGCTTTGTTTGATCTGTAAGCCTAAAGAAATTAAGCTCACCCATCATACTCATTTCAAACTCACTCCCCATTAATTTGGCAAAATCCATCCTTAGTTTGTCAGTGGTGGCCCCAAAAATTATGTTATCAACATATATTTGTACCACAAGAAGATCCTTACCTTTTTCCCTCAAGAATAGAATACTGTCAATTTTACCTCTTTTGTAGCCATGTTCAAGCAGGAATTTATCGTTCGTACCATGCTCTAGGAGCCTGCTTGAGTCCATAGAAAGCCTTGTCTAATTTGTACACATGCTTAGGACATTCATTGCTCTCAAACCCTGGAGGTTGCTTCACAAATACTTCTTCTTTTAGGTAGCCATTCAGAAAGGCACTTTTGACATCCATTTGATGAAGAGTGAATTCCATGTGTGCTGCAAAGGCTATAAGGAGTCTTATTGCCTCTAGTCTTGCAACTAGAGCAACAGTCTCATCATAATCTATACCCTCCTCTTGGTTGTAACCTTGGACCACCAGTCTTGCCTTGTTTCTTATAACTATTCCATCTTTATCAAGTTTGTTTCTGAAGACCCATTTTTTCCAATTACTGATCTATCCTTGGGTCTTGGAACTAGATATCAAACTTGACTTCTCTCAAACTGATTGAGTTCATCTTGCATTGCATTTACCCAATCTGCATCCTGCAAAGCCTCAACAACATTTTTAGGTTCAATAAGAGATAGTAAACCATCAAAAGAACACAAATTCTTTAATTGTGATCTAGCTTTGACTCCAGAGGTTAGATCAGTAATTATGTTCTCAACAGGATGAGAACTTTGATACTTGTGGGTTTTCACAACCAACTGATTTCTTCTTGTTGTTTCTTCCATGTTCAGTTGCTGAGGAACTTGGTTATGAAGAAGTTCCTTTACAGGATTGGTTTCAGTTCCTCTTTGATCAATTCCCCTTATCAGGTTGCCTTGGATGGAAGAACCTATTCCATCACCTGTTCATTCTTTTGGTGCCACTTTAGCTTGAGCTGAGACTTCAGTCAAATCTTTTACCAGCCCAATAGCTTCATCTTCAAGTTCCTGTCTCTCAGAAAGAATGTTAGTTTCATCAAACACTATATGCTCACTTTCTTCTACACACAAAGTTCTTTTATTGAACATTTTATATGCTTTTCTACGTGAAGAATATCCCAAGAATACTCCCTCATCACTTCTATGATCAAACTTACCTAGGGAGTTCTTTCCATTATTGTGCACAAAGAACTTGCATCCAAATGCCATATGATGGGATATATTTGGTTTTCTCCCTTTAAGTAACTCGTAGGGAGTCTTCTATACAATAGTTCTAGTCATGCATCTATTAATGACATAACATGCAGTGTTTACAGCCTCTGTCTAGAAGTTGTGGGGCAATATATTAGATAGAAGCATAGTCCTAGCCATATCTTCAAGAGTCCTGTTCTTTCTTTCAACTACTCCATTTTGTTGAGGAGTCCTAGGGGCAGAGAAGTTATGATCTATACCATGCTCATCACAAAATTTAGCAAACTTAGCATTTTCAAATTCAGTTCCATGATCAGACCTAATGGATGCAAGTTGATTACCTAGTTGTTTTTGAGTCATTCTGACAAAAGAAGTAAACATGTCAAATGCTTCATCTTTAGATGTTAAGAATAGTACCTAGGTAAACCTACAATAATCATCAACAAGTACCATCACATATTTCTTACCACATCTACCTAATGTTCTCATTGGACCACAGAGATCCATATGAACCAGTTCCAACGTCCTGGTTGTGCTTACCATTTTTTTAATTTTAAAGGATGATTTTACCTGCTTCCCCCTTGCACAGGCCTCACAAACTTTGTCTTCCTTGAACTTGATGTTAGGTAACTTTATCACCAAGTCCTTGGAGACTAATTTGTTGAGTTAATTCAGGCTTGCATAACCAAGTCTTTTATACCACATGAGGGGATCATTGTCCAGCACACTCAAGCAAGTAAGTTAATTTTCTAAAAGAGTAGACAAATATACAATGTAAATATTGTTAACTCTTTTTCCCTGCAAATCAATCTTGTCAGCGGTAAGGTTAATCACAAAGTTTTGAGCAGTGAAAGGAACTGGTTCTTGCTTCTAGTCATATGTTTTGAGCAGCCACTATCCATGTACCATATGTAGCTACTTCCCTTCACTTGGACTTGCAAAAAGAAATCAAGGGTTAGTCTTAGGAGCCCAAACTAGTTTGGGTCCCTTTTTATAGGCAAAAGGGTAAATCAAATTCCTTTTAGCCCACCTAGGCAGCCTATTTTTCTCTTGAACAAAGGCTTTATTCTTTTGACTGGCCTTTTATTTTGCATTACATTCATTTTTGTAATGACCAGTCATGCCATAGTGTGTGCAGATTTTGTTTTTAGGAAGAGTGAGGTACTTGCTTTTGGGGTCCCACTTAGGTGCTTGTGCCCCATAGCCAAGTCCTCTCTTGTTGCACTGTGATGTTATTATAGCCAGGATAGTGCATCAGAAGCCTTATTCTATTTTCACGTTCTGTCTAGTTCATGCTTTACCTTCACTAGATCTGCTTTTAGGGCTCTTATCTGCTCATCTTTCCTGTACAACTCATCCTTTATTTTTCCTAGGTTTTCTTTTAAGGTGAGATATGTGTGATCAGCTTCTTCTTAACTATTCCTAATTTTAGTTTTAAATTTTCAGACTTAAGTTCTAGGACATTGGTGTCAAGTTCAAGAACCTGGTTCTTCAGCTCAGAATTTTTACTGTCACTCTCATTAGCCCTAGCTTCTAGATTTTTGCACTTGGCTTTTAAGATCACACACTCCCTAGATAGCTCTTCCTTCTCATTGTTAATTTATCTCAGACTTATCGATGAAGTCCAGTAATAGTTCAGACAACCTTTCTTTGGACAGAAATTTTATCTTGTCTTTAAGATGAAGGACATTTACCTCTTGTTCATTATCTGATTCTCCGATGGCCATAAGTGCTTGTTCATCTCCGGCTTCATCTTCTAAATCCCCATCTGATGTCTCTCCCCAAGCAGCAACCATTTGAACCTGTTCCTTCGTTCAGCCCTTTCCTTCTTCCATTCAATTTCCCACTGAGGATAGTTCTTGATCATGTGATCTGTCTTACCACATTTATAGCAACCCTCGTTGGTTTGTTTCTCAGGAGCCCTTGGTTTGTTGAAGATTTTATCTCTAGAAGAACTAGAATAAAAGATAGACACATGGAACTGGTTCTTCTATCTCGTTCAAGTAGCTTCACGATTGCACACTCAAATCACACATAAATTCTTGCAAAATTGCTTTGCTCTTTTGGTCTCAATTTAAGTTTAACTTCTGCTTATGTGCATTTTCTGTAAAAGAGAACAACACTGACATTTAATAGGTTAGCAATCAGAGTTTGTCTATACTGAACCCTCTTATGAATTGCTGGTTCTGACTATGTCGTTGTATCTGAGCATGTTTGTACCAGTTCCTAAGACCTTTTCTTGTTATATGTTTGCAATCGTGTGTTATATGTATCCCCAAATCCCTTAACCCCTGTTTGTGACCACTGAACTGGCTTTGGTTTTATGACTCTTAGTTGTGTATGAACCTGTCTTAAGGGTGTTGTGTTAGGACTGTTGTTTACTACTCCACTCTCTCTTCAAACTGTCTCTGTTGTTTTGCTAATTTTTTTCAAAAAGCCTTCCCGTTATATAGTTTTCCCACTAAAACCTTTCAACTTGTGTCAAGCACTTTCACTCTATTCCTAAGTCAATAAGTTCTGCCCCCTCCAGTATATGTACTACCTTGGGTTCCTCTTGAAAACCCTCTGAACTCTGGCGTACTGAGGCTAGCCCTTCCACACTTCAATTTTGGTTGCTAAGTCTAGGTGCAAGCACTGTCGGGATCCTCGAGATCCTTAGGGAACTTTGATGCACCTAGACTATGACATTGTCTATGGAATTGAGGCATTTGAGCCATTTGAAGCCATTGGAGGATTTAAAAATATGGGCCTATCTGTAGGCTCCCTACAGAATAACTTCTTATTTTCTTATTTACTTATGTAATTCATTCATATGGTCTGTAATAACTTGTAAATGAATATTGGGGTCATTAGTGAAAAGGGTGGGTCGCTACATGTTTGTGGGGGTAATACGGGTAGTAATCATGCCTATAGGACTTTACAATTTGTTGTGTTTGCCTTTGTAAGTAGAAACCATGCCTATAGGACTTTTGTATCTTGTTGTGTTAGAAATCATGCCTATAGGTCTCAATTTATTCCACAATAGAAATCATGTTTAATGGTTCTTAAATCAGTTTCACAAGTAGATGCCATGCCTATAGGATATAATCCAAATCCAACTTCTGTTATAACAAGTGTTTACATGTTTTTCATCTGTCATCGTGCCTGAAAATTTCTGAAATCGGTATTAAAGTTAGATATCATGTCCATAGGGAACCATACTAGAAATCCTGCCATTAGATCGAAACTAATTCAGCGTAAATGATCAGCTCAGTCCACATTTTAGTTCACTTCTAAACTAGTTTAATTAAGTTGTTAATGTTTCCCTAAAATGAGTCCTTTTTAAAAATTATCTTAATTTATCATTAGACACCATGCCTATAGGGATTAAAGAGTCTGTTTCAAAACCTGCTTTCTTTCACTATATAAAATGTAGTCATCGGTATTCTGCATATAGGCAAGACTGTAGGGTGTTTTCAAAACTTGCAATTCTGAAACTGTTTCTGTGACTTAATGTTGTCCTGGTTTAAGAAAGCTTTAAAATCAGTACGCCACTGATAGGGTCATTACTTCTGATTTTATAAAACAAACTTCCTGTTTTCTGTACATTCACTTAGACTTCCTGCCTTAGGATACTATTTAACAAAAAGGCCTTTATTTGTGTTTGAGTCATGCTGTTTACACGCCTTGTTTGTGGAGGTAAACTGAGCCTCTTATTTGCTCCTTCTTGTTCTTATTTGCTAAGAGTCCTATGTGTTATTGCTTGTCACCTTAGTATGTTACCTTTCAAACCTTAGGGGGTCTGTCTAGAACCACCTATAGGTAGAGGTCCTAAATCCCTCCAGGACCATTAAAAAGGGATGAGTAACAGCACGCAATAGAGACCATTGACCAACACTCACTTTGAATGACCTCTAAGGGGATGAGAAGGGTAGATATAGGATATGATGACTACACGCTAATATTACGTGTAGCCCCTCATTGAGGAGTGTTTACCGGCATTGTGTGGGGTGATCCTATAGGCTAATCAACCTAGGACTCCTTTTCAAATTCCTTTGGATTAAGCTTTTTTTATAAATACAACTTGCCCCAAAACCTTTGTCTTATTATTTGAACATGCCCTATTTGTAATTATTTATTTAAAGTTTTTATTTGGACTAATTCATAAATATAAGTTAGGCCGGGACCCACAGTTGTGGACCAAGAGGGGTGCCTAACACCTTCCCTTCGAGGTCATTTCGAGCCTGTACCCTAATCTCTGGTAATGCAAACTAGTCCATGAGTTAATTACTCTAGGTGCCCTAACACACCATAACTCGTTAGGTAGTGACTCTTCAAATACCCAATTCCCAAAAGGAAATAAGTGATTACACCCCATGAATGTCGAAACTCGGATCTCTCTCTGCGAGAAAGGATAAAAAGGGGGCTTGACACCATGTCTGAAGGCTAAGGAAGTTAGCGAGCACATAGTCTACCAAGCTTTTGAAATCGTAGTCGCGGACCAATGTGAGGAAGGAACCTCGTTTCCTAAACCCTTCTTGTCAAATTCATCTATCATGGTTGTTACTGAAATGATCAAACATGGCTACAAGCCCGAGAAAGGGCTCGGGGCATCCTTGCAAGGCATTACAGAGCCTATCGCTTTGACTGCTTGTGAGAAATTATTTGGCGCCAGTTTCCAAGCTACAGAAGCCGACGTAAAATAGGCTAATGAACGTAAGAACAATGGGTGGGTTTTGCCTCAGCTCCCGCATCTCACCAGAACATTTGGTAAGCCAAGGTACATAGAAGAAGAAGAGGCCTTCACGGCCAAAGAAATTGAGGACATCTGTGGGGCAATGAGGCAAATGCTATATGAGTTTCACATGGTCCAACTGGGTGAAGGCTCAAGCATTGCTGAGGTGCAATATATGGGGCCCAATGCCAAGCTTCAAAATTGGAAGGCTACTTCGTTCCTAGTCAGACAGGAATCCTGGTAGTTTAGTCTTGCCATCTTTTCTGCATTCTGAGTTATTTCAGGGTGTAACTCGAATGTCTTTAGTTTATTGTATTTTAAATTCCAATGTAAACCTTTCTATCTTCAAAATTCAGTGAAATGAAATCAATATTTCAACGTCTATGAATCTCTTTCTTCATTCTTTCTAATTTTTGTTATTTTTCTTATCTATTTTTTTCAGTTAGAATAATACATACTTAAATAACATGACATGCTTGCAAACTTCATGCCCAGATCCTAATACGCTGTCTAATTGTGAAATAATAAATCAAGAACCAGAATATGATAAAGATGAGGCTTTTAGGGAAATAAATCGAGAACTGGAACAATTTGAGAATAAGACTAAGCCGAACTTAAATAAAATAGAGCCAGTTAATTTGGATAGTTCGGAAGAGGTCCAGGAAACCATGATAAAAATTCAGGCTGATGAAAGAACTAGGGATGCATTGGTCCAACTTTTGTTCAAATTCAAAGACGTGTTTACATGGTCTTACAATGATATGCCAGGACTGAGTATTGATTTAGTGGTGCACAAATTGCCGACTTACACCAGTTATCCCCTGGTCCAGCAAAAATAGAGAAAGTTTAAAACAAATATTAGTGGCAAGATCAAAGAAGAAGTCACCAAACAGCTGAAAGCGGGTGTGATCCGAGTGGTCCAATACACCACATGGTTGGCTAATATGGTAACAGTGCCAAAGAAAGATAGGAAAACCCGAGTGTCTGTTGACTATTGGAATTTGAACAAAGCAAGTCCCAAGGACAACTTCCCATTACCAAACATCCATGTTTACCACGAAAATGGTAATAACAATTAAATTTGTTGATGTGACTCTAAAAATACGTGATCTATTTGTATGATAGTTGTTAAGCACTTGATGCTATGTATGTGAGACTCGGGGGCTTCGAGGTCGATTCTAGGGCTTGGCTGTGAGACATCGAGGGTGATCGGAGTATTAATAACAGTTATAATGAAATTAATGAAGGCTCTTTATAGCCAGTGATAAGCAATAAATGAAGAACAATAATGGAGATTACAATAATATTAAGAGAATATATTAAAGAGCAGAGAGAATGTTCTTGTATATTTCATGCAGAGAAATTGAAGCAACTGAGGTTTACAGAATGATAGGAACCCATTTATATAGGAGGGAAATCCCAACATAGTACAAAATTCATTAATTACAAAGAAGCGAAGATAGGATATCTAGATGTGACACCCTGATTTAGGGTTAGGATAGTCTACTAGGCTCTGTCAACCCTAGCATCTGCCTTGGGAACTCCCCATTTTTACCATTACCGTGATCAATACTACCCTGAGGTCGAGTGTCGACGACCCTCGAGGGAGGATACTCGATCATGGACTCAAGCCTTCGAGGTAATTTCCCGAAGTACCTTAATGACAAGAAATTGGACCCTCTGATTTTGCTGTATACAGATAGTCCCCGCGTTTCTTAGAGAGGAGCGACAAGAAAGAATTTGACATCTAACTTTTTGGGCTTCCCATGATGATGTCACATCGATGATGCAAGCCTCCATAATAGTCAAAACATTCCGTTGTTTCACTTCTCCATAATCATTCCAAGCTTTACGATTTCTCGTTCTTCAAAGCTATAATGTTGTCTCCGATTCAGCTCCCAAGGATGCGTTAAATGCACATGCCGTTACATCTTTTGAAGACAATAATAGTGTCATCGGTTATGCTATTGCCCTTATTGTAAATGGAAGACTCCCAGGATCAACTTTCCATCCAAGTGTCTCCCCATATCTATCCATTCTTCTCTTCTTACCATCCTTATTCATTGTCGTTCACCATGTTTAAGGTACATGACATCACGATAGTACGGCGGTGCTTCTATCAGCCATGCCATGGCCTATCTCCTGGACTTTCCTTAGTCAAGCGAGATTACACCATTTCATTATGTTATTGTTGCTGGCTCGGGAGGACGAAGTAGGAGGTTGATTTCTCCTAGTTTGGGGAAATATTTGGACTCTACACCGCTACTCAAGGGGGTGTTCGGACTTTACACCGCTGCTCACCTCCCTCAACTATCCGGTGCGGCGCCTCACTTATTTTGTTTTCCATGGAGTTAGGTGGTACTATCTACTAATTGTTGCATCCTGCACCGGTTTGACGTCTCAAGATGTAGCTTCTCAATAGTAGTGCTGGCGAAGTCCATACTAGCCAAAATTTTCACCCAGCCGCTTCTTCCTTCCTTTATGATTCTTCTGCTTCATTTTGCTCTCCTCCACCACTTTCCTCTTCTTTATCTCCCCTTTTGAAGATGCCGTTCTGGAAGATCGAGATAAAACTCCCGAGGGGATGGTGCTTTGAAAATATTGCCCTTAAGGACGTATGCCCGAGGAGATAATGCCCGAAGATGCTGCTGTCGAGGATGCACCTTTGATAGCAGACTAGGCTCTAGGCTTTTACTATTATGTGTACCCTTTCATTTTTTTGTTTCTATGTAAGGACCCCATGTGGGCTTTTGTAATCGAATGTTTATGAATACAAAGATGTTTCTTCAATTTTTTCTTTGATGCTTGCTACATTCTCTTTCATTAATGTTTATGGCGACTCTAAATGAAAGACTCTATCGGCTATTGTCAATATCAAACCCAGGTGTGAGTATTTCTCTGACATTTGGTTGATTAAAACAACTTCATGTGGAATCCTTTGCCATTCCTCGGGCCAAGCCTAGATTTGTCTGATTAGCTCGGGTCGTCAGGACCCTTACTTCGAGTTGAATGGAAGTAATGCTTCGAGCCTTGAGACCGTGATTTGTCACTTGGACCTTGCGGTAATCTTTGAGGGGAAATTTTCTTGGAGGTCCGATGATAGGGACTACCTTTAAGCTTTCGAGAGCAGTCCCCGAGTGAGGGTCCGTTCAAATCTGGGCCACCTAAAAACATGCTTTGAACATAGCATAAGTAGCTTTAAGGCACCGTAGAGAGATCCCAAGTTTAGATGGTATCTCGTGATCGAGCCCATGAGGGTGGAGCTTAAATGCTTGTTTCCTTGGAGCCTAACTTCTTTTTTATGGAAGTCCCCGAGGTCGGGCACCACCTCGAGACTTGTAATGATGTTATTGGCTTCATGGAGCCTAACCTCCTTTTTATCGAGGTTGGGTACCACCTCGGGACTAGCGATGGTGTCGTTGGCTTCTTAGAGCCTAACTTCTCTTTGCTGGAGGTCCTCGAGATTGGGTACCACCGAGGCTTGTAATGATGTTATTGGCTTCATGGAGCCTACCCTTCATTTTTATGGAGGTCCTCGAGGTCAGGTACCACCTCGGGACTTGTAATGATGTTATTGGCTTCATGGATCCTAACCTTCTTTTTGATAGAGGTCTTCGAGGTCCGGTACCGCCTCGTGACTGGCGATGATGTCGTTGGCTTCTTAGAGCCTAACTTCTTTTTGCTGGAGGTCCTCAAGGTCGGGTACCACCTCGGCACTGACGATGATGTTGTTGGCTTCTTAGAGCCTAACTTCTTTTTCTGTGTTAAGCCTTTCGTCATTTCAGTACTAACATACTTGCACAGATTCTTGTTTTATTTCTCGGAATTTGCCACCACCATGACTGCTACATCAGGGTTTGTTCGGCAGAGGGGAGAGTTTCACCTCTGATAGTTAGGACTAATGAGAGTGCTCCTGGAAGATTACTTCTTTGATAGGAGAAGAACACCTTGGGTTAGTGAAAAAAGACTGCAGATAGGATGAGTAAGTAGTGTTACAGATACTTCCCCGGGATGAGGGCATCACGGATCGTGCCGATGGATTCCTAAATGTTTACACGTATCCTTTCACACTGGGCCCCCTTGATAGGGTTGTGCTCAAATTTTGTTTAAAGTATTGGGTTACCTTGGCGCAGATCCACCAGTAATTTTAGTGAATAGTATTGATGATGAGATTTTATGCGGAGAAAGTGGGGCTTGAATTTACCCTCAATCATCTCATGGGGTTGTATCGGGCATTGCGTTATCGGGGTTTGATTACTCTACAGCATCGAGCCACCCGATCTCCTACCATTAATGGAAAAGAGGACGAGGATCGAGGGTGGATGAGTCGGTTCGTCCGAGCTCAGACGGTCGATATCATTCCTGGAGAGTTTTTGCCCTTTCCTAAGAATTGGAATTTCACACATAAGTGTCGTACTTGTATTTTTATCACTTTGACTAGAGACGGGCTCCATGAAGACATTTTTCTATTACATTTTTTGTAGCTACTCCTTGGATGCCGAACGAGGTCCCTGATTTAGCCGAATGGTCTCTAAGCTGGCAGCTTGTTCGACCTATGATAAGTGTAGGTGGCGAGACCTGTCCAAAGGGAGATGGGAGGCAAAGAATCATGGTAGGCGCTTGGTGGCTTATTTCCACAAAATGGTAATTTTCTTTTTGGCATACTAACTTGGCCACCGCAGGTATTGGAGATTTTTTTCGAGATAAGGTCGTGTCCTCTAGGGGAGGAGGAGAGTGTGTCGACCTCAAGGTCGAGGGTCGACGATAAACAGAAAGGGTCTCCGAGGTGTGAGGAGGCTCGTAGGGGGGCGAGTCTTTTTCAATGATTCAAAAGGGGCGATTCGACCGATCATCTAGCTTTGGAGGCTTCAATTTTTGAGAGATCATTCCCCATATTTTCTGAGGGTACTTTGAAGGGCGAGGAGTATGTGGTTCCTTGTTTTGTTAATACCAAAGGAGCTTCAGGGGACACTAAACCATCGGACATTGGCTCGGCCTTTGGTGAGGCTCAGCGGCTCGGCTTTATGGTAAGCTTCGGTAGCCGGCATAGGATTATTCCGGTTTCATATTCTTCCTTTCTTATTGAATTTTCTTTTGCAGGCCTTTGACAAGAATATGTCCGAGCTACTCCGCTATGAGGCTAGGTTATGGAATGTTTCGGATAGGGAGAAATCCCTTAAGCTCTTTTGTGCGAGAAAGGAAAGAATGCTGGTATTCCTGTGGTGCAAGGCAGATCGGAGTTGGAGAAAGGTATCCTGCAATTTATGTTGACATATGCTCCTCCTTTTATCCTTGGAGATTAATATTTCGATATTCCAGTTGGAGAGCAAGACGGTGGAGCTGGAATGCCTTTGGGCAAATTTAGCCGGACCAAACGTGAGTTTAACGAGATGCAGGTACATGTAGATGCCCAAGTTTCGATCAAAGAGAGTGCTTTGGCTAAGGTTTCCGCCCTTGAGGTGTAGATTTGGGCCGCTCATGCGAATGATTCTACACGAGTAAACATGATCGCGAGGCTCGAGTCCGAGCTTTCGAAGGTGAGGGCTGAGGTGGTGAATGCCCGGGATGAGACTGTGATGATCAGCACTATGGCAGATCAGAAAGCGGTGGCCTATTTGAAGAGAGCTGCTACTGCTAGAGCTGAGCTGAAGAGAACTCTTGGTCGTGCGATCAGTAAAGAGTATGTGAGGTGCAAATCACGGAGGGAAACTCTTGAAGAAATTCATGCCAGGGGCTTCGATCTTTCGGAAGAGATCGAACAAGCCAAGGCAGAGGAATATGACGCGAAGTTCCTTTTGTCCGATGCTGAAGATAGTGAGAACGGGTCCGTTGAGCCATAGTCCCCAAGGGGGAAGTTTACTTCCTTCTCTGTCTCTATGTATATATTTTTCATGGTATGCTATAAATGGAGCTTGTATTTTATCATATGTATGCATAAGGGGGAAACCTTGCAATTTTGTATCTTTTAGGTTTCTATTTGCTGAGAATTTAGCTAGATCAATTGGCCTTTGAGTTGGTAAGAGTCCTTAGATTCGTGATATGGCCCTGGGGCTCATTAGGTCGGCCCGTAGGCTCTTACGCATTTGGTCGATGTGACCTTTAGTACATCTGGCGTTTGACCTCTTATGCTTTTGTTTTTAGACATGTTTTGATCAACTGTTTTGGTTTTAGTCTTCGAGTTAGGTTTTGACTCGAGCTCATTTGACCCTCAAGTTTTTATGTTTGCACGGGCTGGCGACAATGGCTCTTACGCCTTGGGCCGATGCAGCCTTTTATGCGGGCTGGCGACAATGGCTCTTACACCTTGGGTTGAAGCGACCTTTTATGTGTGGCCCTAATGTTCATTAGGCTGGCGACAATGGCTCTTACACTTTGCCCTTGGGCATATGTAGTTAACTATTTTGTGTTCAGTCTCCGAGTCGAGTTTTGACTCGAGTTTAATCGACCCTCAAATTTTTGAATTTGTGCGGGCAGGCGACAATGGCTCTTATGTCATGGGTTGAAATGACCTTTTAGTGTAAGCTTGAGACAATGGCTCTTATGCTTTTTCTCTGGGGCATTTTTTTTAGTTAATTGTTTTGGGTTCAGCCTCTGAATCGGGTTCCGACTCGAGTTCGTTTGACCCTCAATTTTTTAGAGTTGTGTGGGCGCGCGATAATGGCTCTTACACCTTGGGCTGATGCGGCCTTTTATGCGGGCTAGCGACAATAGCTCTTACGCCTTGGGTTGAAACAACCTTTTATTGGTTTTATTTTTTCCTCGTTAAGGACTTTTTGAAATAATTTTTTCCTAACTCTTCGACAGTTTGGGAAGAACCTCGATTACTAGTCATTTTGTGGCGATGATCGAGCACCTCAGGAGGTTTGGCTCGGAGGCTGATTTTCTCGAAGCCTGTGATTTGGAGCTAACATGGTCGAAGCTCTTTTGCCTATGTCAAGGTAGCCTATTTAATTAGTTTTTTTTTAAGTAGATTCAAAGTAATTGAAGGCCTATGAATTTGTAGAGACGATTGATCATCCCCGAGTCGCATTAGTTTGGCTGGTACAGCCTTATAACCGCAGTCATTTATGCTTGGACAGAGCCATTTTTATCCCAAATGATGTAGTTTAGGTGTCTATATCGAGGGTATGCCTTTTAGGGGTCTTACAAGTTCGATATATAGCCTTAACTTTGAGATTGGGTTTATGCCTTTAGTAAGGTCTTACAAAATTTTCATGCCTTTAAGGTCTTAGAATTTTTAGATACTTGGTACAAGTATGGTTCATGCCTTGCTTGAGATTTTACAGATATTGTTGCTGCCTTATGTAGGTCTTACGAGACCAAGTTTGCCCACTAGGGGTTTTATGGCCTCGGGTTTTTAATGAATGGTGATTGGCGATAGTCCCCGAGTCATCAAGGGTATTCTGGATCGGGAGCCATTACTTGTAAACTTGGTATTTCCACATCGAGGGCTTACAATTTCGGAGATTCCGACCTTGAGGTCATGCAATTTTTGATATTTTGATGCTAGTCCCCGAGTGTTCGGGACACTTTCAGCCTTGGAGATGTTTTGTGATTTTCATGTTGCCTTGTTGAGGGCTTATGAGTTTGGAGTCCCGACCCGGAGGTCATTCAGGTGTTGAATTGTTTACGCCAGTCCTCGAGTGTTCGAGATGTCTTTCGATGGAGGAGTCATTTTTTGAATTTGCGGAGTTTCTCTTGGAGTGTGAGATGCTTTGATAAAAGGTATTCTTCGATTACTTGGTACAAGTATACATGTTTCTACCGTCGGGGGCCCGGCTATACAGACATGGTTCATTCGACCGTTTGGTCTGGTACGTTATTTTCTTATTGGGACCCCATTTGGCATTTCTTGGTTTTCCCGAGTGAATAGCCTTCCGGGGGGATACCCTCCAGTGTTCAAGGTTGATTGCAAAAGAAGCCTTGAATACTTGTCGATACTTTCTTAGGTAGTATGTGCATGTTGACTCGTTAAAAACCTTGCCGGTTAAAACCTTTTTGGGATAAAAACTCAGCCGAAGGAAAAGAGTGCAACGGATGCTGTGAAACCGTAAGGTCTTCAAGCTGGGTCATTATTTTTATTGCTTTGGTCGGGCGCCTACACAAAGGTTAGCCTGAAATATGAAATGAAAATGGATATGGTTATACCTCAGTGGCTATAGCGCTTTTGGACCTTAGCATTCATTCGGTGGGCGCAGTACGGTCCTTTATTCAGATAGAGCCGAGAGTGTATCTTAAAAAATCGTGTGGATGACATGTTGTCGCTCGTCCGCTTTATTCTTTTTGGTTGTTTCTCTTTCTCAAAACTGGTTTTGGCTCGATCGTTGAGGAATTCCCATAGGTGACCATTATCGAGTAACCGGGCCACTTCCTCCTGGAGATATCGACAATCCTCGAACTTGTGTCCATGCGTGTTGTGAAATTCGCACACTAAGTTATGGTTCCTTTGTGAAAGGTCTGATTGTACAGGTGAGCCATATGGCATCTCTGATTTTGCTGAGGGCGAACACGATGTCTGACACATCGATGTTGAATTTGTATTCTGATAAGCGAGGTGCCTCAGTTGGCCCCACGTTCCTATCGAACCCGACTCTTTGATCAGTCCCTGAGGATTCTGTTCTTGGTCTATCCTTCGATCATTGCGACATGGGTTACACCTCGGGGCGTTCCTTCTGTCTTCGGTGTACGGCTGGTATCTTTCTTTGTTTAGCTTTGGCTCCTTTGCTAGGAGCCTAGTTGGGTATACTTAGCCCGAGGGGGCTCCCAACTAGTCATCTTCGACCCTGATTTTTGACTGGTATCGATTGTGGATGTCCGACCAGGTCATTGCGGGATATTCGACCAGATTCTCTTTCAGCTGCTTTGAAGCCACCGAGCTTCGCTCATTCAAACCTTGAGTGAAGGTCTGAACTGCCCAGTCATTGGATACCGGTGGTAGTTCCATTCGTTCCATTTGAAAGCGAGATACAAATTCTTACAGCATCTCGTTCTCCCTTTGATTGATTTTGAAGATATAGGATTTCCTCGTGGCCACTTGACAGCCCCGGCATACGCCTTTCTAAAGGAATCTACCAGCATCACAAATGAGTCTATAGAGTTCGGGCCCACGTTATGATACCACATCATTGCCCCTTTGAAAAGTGTTTCTCCTAACTTTTTCAACAGGACGAACTCGATCTCGTCGTCCTTCAGGCCATCGCCCTTCACTGCACAGGTGTAGGTGATAACATGCTCGTTTGGGTCCGAGGTACTGTAATATTTTTGAAGGTCTGGCATTCTGAACTTCTTCGCAATAAATTTTGGGGCCGCTTCCTGTGGGAACGGCTTCTGTATGAACTTCTTTGAGTCCACACCTTTTAAGATCGGGGGTGCTTCTAGAATTTTGTTAACCCTGGAGTTGTAAGTATCGACCTTCTTATCGTTGGCTTGTATCATTTTCTCGCCCGATTCGATCCGTCTAGTGAGGTCCTCGAGCATCTTTACAATGGCAGTGTCACGCCCCAACTTCGGGAGCCGCGACCGGCGCTCAATTGAGTGAACCCAACTGAGCAAGCCTTATCAACCACTACCTACCCAACTCAATAGGAATAAGGGAGCCATGCTTACCTTTATTTAAACTAGGAATGATAGTACATTCAATATCTTAGTTCATTTTATATCACAACATTAAAACGTGGTTAAACTTACAAGGTTCCATACAAGTTATAGTTTAGAAGAAAGCAAGAGTACAAGATTACAACATGGTCCATTGACCTACCCAATACCCAGAAATAACCCACACAAATGTCTACGGAGCCTCTAAGGATACAAAAGACAGTGATAACAACGCCGGCAACAAGGCCTCGGCTATACCTCAAAAGTGAAAATCCAAAATAAGAAGATACACAATATAACCCCTTGAAGGAGAAAGGAGCTCACCAAGACTCTGTGAAGAAGGATGCTCCGCTACACTCTGTTCGCACTATCCGTTATGGAGCCACCTACATTCATTTAAAGAAAATGTAGCGCCCCCAGCAAAAGGGACGCTAGTACCATGGAATAGTACTAGTATGTATAACTAAACACCATTTTACTAGAAATAACTATCAAACAAGTACAAGTAAGTCATATAAGTAAATCAAGTATGAAAATCACATAATCTTCATATAATTTCCAAAACTTAGTTTGGGCCATTTCTTTCATATGTTCATCATTGGTCTCAATACCACCGCTGTCTTGAGCGGAGTCTGATCGCGACCCGACTGGCTAGGTCACCTCATCGGAGGCATATATCTCAATCAATGTTTTATTCCCCTTAACCGAAATTCAATATCATCACATTACCACTATGTGTGCAGCATGGTGTCCAATCGCGACCCGATCGGCTAGGTCGCCTTGCCTGGGCATTATTCCTTTCTCATTAGTCAACACATCAAAATCATTATTTCACATACCTCATATCAATTCCTTGGCACTTAGGGCCACCATTATCACATTGTTTTCTATTGTCAATACTCATCTTGCAAATTATTATCATAGGCATATACAAATACAATTCAAGTTGCAATCACAGGTAAGCACATAGCTAGCATGCATAATTCTCCGTTTCGATATTGGCTTATAGCCCAAACATTTCAACACATAATTGTATTTTTCATCCTTCTCTAACTATCAAGAATGGTACATTACACCCATTGAGTCACATCTTTTATGTATATGTATAGAAAATTGCAAGTCAATTAATGCGCAGCAACAATCAATACATTAACCAATCCAATCCTACCACACTTTCATAAACACCAACGGAGCTCAATTTCTAATAAAAAGGGGTTTTAGCCATACATACCTTGCTTAAGTTTTCCTTAAGTTACTACGACGTTTCGAAAATTCTAGCAATCCCAATCTACTTGAGACATAACAAAATTAACACAAATTAGGAAGGTATTCGTGGTTTCAGCTCATTTGAGCATTTTATCAAACACTAGTTGAGCATCTTGATTCTCTTTTACAAGATTTCCTTCATTCCCCAACCCAATCTTTACTTATTTATATTCATCAATCTCCCCACAAACCTAATTTGTACATGCATGCATACATAGTACTATTACCCCAAGAATCATACCTCAATAATCCATCTCACAATATCTACAATACCAACACAACATAGGTTAGGCACATATGGCTTCCAATCATCATCCCATGAGTTCTAATGTATCTATCATACATAAATAATCACCATAGAGTAGTTGGAGATGATAGACATACCTCTTGTAGTAAGAATTTTAAGAATCCTTACTTGTGGTGTTCTTGATAAATTCCAGGATTTGAATGGAAATCTATGGATTTTCAAGATCAATCCATGTTAATATAAGTGTTTAGGAGTAGTAATCAACTAAAAATACTGCAAAAATCTTACCTTGGATCATAGAAATGAAGAGTGGGACGGATTCCTCTTGAGAGAGCAAGCCCTTGCTCCAAAAATGACTTGGGAACCCTCTATACCAGTCTTAGGGTATTTAAAGGTATCTTACCAGCGTGTCTGCACGTTTGTTCGCGCGTATGCTCACGCGTGGGAGGCAGAATATTTCGCAAAATGCGCGTCTTCACGCTAGTGGTCGCGCTATTGACACCTGCCGAGTAAAATGGTCATAACTTTCTGTATACACCTCCAAATGACAAATGGTTTATTGCATTGAAAACTAGACTCAAAGGGCTTTAATTTGAAAGGTTTTTCATCACACAACTCCTTATATAACTGGAGATATGAGCATTCAAAGTGAGGTCTTGTGCGCACTCATTTACAACTTTCGTCTAATATGAAATCTTTCAACTTGGCTTAGACTTAGGCCTCTCCTTAGACCCCAATTCACTTATACTAAGACTTATACACTTATTACCATATCCAATTGATATCCATTGTATCATTAATCCTCGTATTCACACAAAACAAAATAATTAGCCTACCTTAGCACCTCAAAATCTTAAAATACTTAGGAAAAATTTTCCGGGGCTTTACATTCTATCCCGCTTAGGATCATTCGTCCTCGAATGAGAAGTGGAGTCAATCTGCAGATACTTAGCTTAAATCATCTCTTTTCTCACACATCTTTAACTACCAAATTTTGACTAACTCCCAAATTCTTCAGAAATTTCGGCAAAGTTTCCTTTGTAATTAGGCCTATCTACCTGTCAGAGAGCCCCCGAAACATATTTCTAAGCACTATTACACAGTTTCTGTTATCCCTACAACTGGTATACAATTCATTACCTCAATAACCTGTATATATTCATACACTTTAAACAACTTACACGTAGTTCATTCTCTTTATGCCATAAATTTCACATGGTTCAACCAACACCATTTACTTGCGCACAACTGGGTCACTTTAATGATCCCTATACAATCTAGTCACTTTAACATGCCAGAAATGCTTCAATTAATCATTACCAGTCTACACTATCATTAATGAATACCTACCACATAAGTTTTACAAAATTTTCACTTACTTCAAGGGTTGCACATTACCCAAATAGCAACAACATTTGCAATCTAGCACATATTGGGAAGTTACAACAACAAGGCAATTCGGGAAAATAGGGTGCCTTTGCATAAAACTGAACACTACCTCAAATTGGCTTCCTCAAGTTGTTGGCTTCACCACTATACTTTAACTAAAGCAATTTCCTTGTTTCTCAATTTTCGGACTTGCCTATCAGGAATAGCAACCGGAATTTCTTCATACGATAACTCTTCATTAAACTCGATAGTCTCAATTGGCACGATCGTGGATGGATCCCCAACTACTTTCTTTAACATAGACACATGGAACACCAGGTGCACTAATGACATCTCAAGGGGCAATTCCAGCCTATAAGCCACATGTCCTATCCTTTGAGCAATCCGATATGGCCCGACATACCTTGGGCTCAATTTCCCTTTCTTCCCAAATAGCATGACTCCCTTCATAAGAGATACCCTCAAGAACACCCAATCATCTACTTGGAATTCCAATTCTCTTCGATGCACATCTGCATCGGATTTCTGATAACTCTGAGCAGTTTTCATCCTCTCCTGAATGACTTTAACTTTTTCCATAGCCTGATGCACAAGATGTGGCCCTAACAATTCTGCTTCACCAACCTCGAACCACCCAATCGGAGATCTACACCTCATTACATACAATGCCTCAAATAGGGCCATTTGAATACTTAGCGTGAAAGTTGTTATTGTAAGCAAATTCTATAAGTGGCAAGTGATCATCCTAATTACCTTTGAAATCTAAGACACAAGCACGCAGCATATCTTTAAGCGTCTGAATAGTCCGCTCTTCCTGACCGTCAGTCTACGGATGGAAAGACATATTAATATTTACATGAGTGCCCAAACCTTGTTGAAATTTCCTCCAAAAGTTTGGTGTGAACTGAGCCCCTCGATCCGAGATACTAGAAACTGGAGTGTCGTGAAGTCTGACTACTTCCTTGATGTACAACTGAGCATACTGTTCTATAGTATCGGTGGACTTGACTGACAAAAAGCGAGCTGATTTTGTGAGTCGATTTACAATTACCCAAATTGAGTCAAACATGAGTGTAGTGTGCGGTAATCCTACCAAAAAATCCATAATGATAATTTCCCATTTCCACATTGAAATTTCTATTCTTTGTAACAATCCTCTAGGCCTTTAATGTTCGGTCTTCACTTGCCGACAGTTCGTACATTTTGCAACAAAGTCCGCCACAACATTGGATTTTCCCGAGTGATATAGAATATCGATATTGTAACCTTTGAGTAACTCCAACTATATTCTCTTCCTCAAATTTAATTATTTTTGTTTGAAATTATATTGAAGGCTCTTGTGGTCTGTGACTATATGAACATGGACCCTATACCAACAATGGTGCCAAATATTTAATGCAATAACCACTGCTGCAATTTCTAAGTAAAAAAAATTTTTTTTAATTCTTGAGTTGCCTGGAGGCATAAACTATCACCTTAACCCGTTGCATCATTAGTGGAACTTTTTTATCATATTCCTCTTACATAAGACCTCCCACAAATTGAGTTCTTCTATAATATCCCTGATATGGTTACAATCTCATGTGAATAATTGCTACTAACTCTTCCAAATTCTCAACAAAAGATCTCATTAAATGAATTTTATCATATGACCTTCTCTCTCAAATGAATAACACCTGCTAACTTGTACACATAACCTGATAACACCATCATGCACGACATTGCATCAAATATAATGTAACATTATGCTCCGACTTTTCTTATCCAACCTCTTATCCCCATGTGCGCCTTATAGAATTTAATAAACTGTACTACTTTCCCTGTGAATATTCTCACAATCCCTATTTACGGTTAAACACTGCCCAAAACACATATCAACACCCTTTATATGTATATAATTTAGGAAGGGTCACTGGCCCGAGAAGGGCATTCTCTGAAACTTTAGATCCTCCTCAATTCTTTAACAACGACTTTTGGTTTTACTCTTAAGTGTAAGACTTAGTCTACCTAATTCTATCCTCGATGAGTAACTCACCTCATTTCCCATATTGTAGCTACCAATAGAGTTCCCTGATATTGCGGCTTAGGAGTTACCATGCTAAACATGTCTGGTCTGTAACAAGTGTTCATCCTCTTTCAATCTATTCCAAACCTTTCATTTGCCCTTTGGGTAGATTGTGTTGTCTTTCCCTTATTGATCACCCTTTGGCCTGGACAATATGCTAGTACTATCTTTTCTTTCTAATTGGAACTTTCATTGCCATTCCCTTTTGCGGATAGTGCATAGTTAATAGCCTTATTATTCCACGCATTTGTCTGCCTCCCATGAACCTGTAATATCATTATGCCTGGTTTAATCAGTTTACAATACCACCACTTCACCACTTGTATTCTCACTTTCCATTGTATGTAGACATAAACTATCTCTAGATCCTTTAGTTGATATTTAGTGTCACCCAAGTCGGTTGCATTGGGGTTAGTCCCCTATAACTTTTATTAACATTTTTGCTCTAAACGAGTCCACCATTCTGATGTAAGATATTTTATGATAACCATGACCATCTCAATTTAAAGGTTTTCTCCCCATTTCTTCTCGCCTCATTCTTCGTAGTTAGTGAATAGTCGCGTACTCTTCCATATGTTACGTGGTCTTTTACCTTAGGTATTTCATCCGACTTACCTCTTAACTCTTATTAGGATATCCGTGGGAAAGTGTGTTCATCTGCATATCACTTAAAACTTATCTGTTTGTAATATTCTTTAGAGGCTCTCCATCAAGCCCAAGTACCCTCTTGGGTTATTGTAGCATCACATTTATTTCTTCCACTCGTTCTGCCTTTCTTAATATCCTGGAACTTTGGTTAAATCACAAATCTATGATTAGCCTATTCTAAAAACTCGCAATCTTTCACATTTGACCTATGGTACTTCCTTGGGTTCCATTGCTCCCCACCTTCTAACAAGTATGAAATCCCTTTACAAACATACTCTTATTTTCTAGGATCGTTGACCCTATCATTCACATTTCCATGTGTGAAGAATTTACCTTCCTTAATCTTCCACCTTCTTAGGGTACTAGTTATCTATCATTAGCATATCTTTACACAGAGTCATGTTACCCATTATCTCTTTTCTAGACCACGCATGTCTTCAACAAAATATTCAAACATCATAGCTACATGGACTCACTGTTGTTTCATTGTATTTAAGTGGCCTCATGATGGCCCTCCC